>NJDC01027365.1:71585-119542 GCA_002245475.1 Calephelis virginiensis | reverse complement strand
TTAGACTAGTGTCAAATTACCCCATAGACGAATTCCGCGCTTGCAAAATTTTCGCAATATTCCGTCGGCATAAATGAGCAAAAACATACCTACCACGGGGATATGGGCATGAAGATACTTACTTTTTAGTTGCATTGGTAAGTAAGTAAGTATCTTCACGCCCATATCCTCGAAGAGGCAGGCAGAGGCACAACTAGGGCACATACGACTAGCCGAAGACACTAAGTCCCTCAATGTGATAGGTGGCAAGCCTACCGCTAATCGGGCACATATCCAATCCCGAGCAACATTTTTTTTATTAGAAAATTGGAAATACCACATTTTCTTTTTGTTGCCCGACCCGGGATTTGAACCCGGGACTTCATGAAGTCAAGTCCAACACTTGGACCGCTAGACCACAGAGGCGACTAGTTGTATTGTTTCACAAGTGCCTCTTGTAAGGTGAATGTGAATAAAAATATATTCTATTGACTATTCTATTCTATTGGTGAGTTCCGATAAAATAGTTTTTTAAAAACTATAGTAGGTACTTATTTATTATCCATAGGTGCAAGCTAACAATGTTACATTTTCTTACAAATTTCTATAATTAAATATGTATTTTCAAATAGTATTCGGGGAAATTCTGTAGAATTATTTAAAATTGAGTCGCATGAAAAGCTTTTATGATCGTGTAAATTGCTTTTAAAGCGTTAAAAATAAAAAAGTTTTTTAAAAAAGTTTTTCTTTTAATTTAGTTTATTTTTATTTTCAGTTTTATAAAAGCTCATCAGATCAGATCAGGATCTACCTTTGTGGAATACTAGGTAATGGTTCAGGTCTGAGAGTGAATCTACATTAGCAATACAAATGAGAACAATATGATTTTTAAAGAAGTTTATCAAAAATATTTGTCACATTTTTTAAATTTAGTAATGTATAAGCTATTGCCTATGGCTTCACCGCCTATTAGTTTCGTCTCTAATATCATCGTAATATTTTTAAAACTAATTATAAGTAAGTCAGTTAAGCGTTTAGCTTAAAAATGTGTACGAAAAATGTCATACTTTTTCAAGTATAATAGCACAGTATAACTATGACATTTACACTGTGATAATGGTTTCCGTTTAAAGGTGTGTATTATGTAGCTTTATTATTATTAAATATGCTTGGGTTCTTGTTAGGAATGTGAAAGGTGGACTGGCCTAGGTTTTCAAATTACAAAAAGTCATTTCCTAGAGAGTCTAGTTCGATATCCGGGGCTGCGCGTATGTTACAGTTTCACAGAAAATTACTGGTAATGCCGCGAGCAGTTTTGTGATGAAAGATATTTTTTTGAGATGACATAAAAGTAAAAAGATATTTTCTTACAAATAAAAGATTTCATTAAGTAAGTAGTTACTTCCGTTGTCTTAATTATTATGTAGCCAGAGGTAGGCATAACCGGGGACCCATAATTAGCCGAAAGCACTTGATCGCATATTCGGATAGGTGTGAACCTACCACTAATTAGATACTACGATTGGTGTTGTTTTTATTCGAATTTGAGAAAAAAAAAATTTTTGAGTTGCCAAACCATAAGACCATCATCGTCAAATTTTGATTTTTAATTTTTTTTATTACCATCGTTATTTACTTTTTAAAATTCGTTTGGATGGAATGGATGTTATAGCGTCCAAAGCTGTAATTATTGAGGAACTAATTTCTCTGTGTTTATTAAAGTTTTGCTTTGTTGTTTGGTTTGCTTGATTAAAGAGCGAACTTGCAATTTATTCCTGTCGACAAAACGTAGGTGTCTGTTATTATAGCATTCCATTTGGAAGTTTAGCGAGTATAATTGTTGACGATAATACTAGAATACATTTATTATAAAGACAACACCGAAGAAAATTTATTATAAGAGAAGATAAAGGCAAATACCCTGACACAGAAATGCAGGCATATAAATGTTCATCACACAAAGGTTTGACCCACTCGGGTATCGAACCCGAGCCTCGTGTTTAGTCAGTGGAGTTAGGGGTGTACGCTAACCTCTCTAACAATGAGACGGTAACAATTTTTAACAACTTAATTTATAACATCTTAAAATTTTCTTTGTTTTCAAAATAAATCATGTTTAATTTATTCTCTATTAAAATGAGGTAACATCAGATTGAACAACCACAAAATTCGGTGGGCCGTAGGTTGAGAACCGCTGCTCTAATCAAACTGAGCGAGCAACAGAGCGAAACTTTAATAACCACAGCGAAATTAGTTCCTGCCCAGTAATTGCGTACCTGAATCTCAAATCCTATCTGCTTTGTGGATTACTGTGGCATTGAAAGCAGACGAACAACCGGATTTCCTTGTTATAGAAATGTGTCTGCTTGTTGAGATATGGCGGCGACTGATAACTGTCACTGTCATTATGAAATCAACATCTTTAAATAAATTTTGAGGATTCAAATGTCCTTTCCGTGTGATAGAAAACATGTTACTATAGCCGTTCTTTTACCTCGCAAGCTGTCGCAAGCCGTGAAGCTTTGGAATTCTCTCTCCGTAGAGACCTCAGGAGACCTCCAAATATTAATATTTACAAAAGTATGCTAAAGCGTCGCTTTTTGCATTGAATGTAATTTAGTTTGCATTTGACTTTTCTTGTTTGTTTTAAATACAAATGCCTATAAATAAAACAAGCATCTGCTTTTAGGGTGATTTATGACGTCTAGTGTTAGATGCATTTTTACACTTTTAAGACCGCCGTTGTACAGTATTTCGCTTAATCTTGTTCCATACTTTAACTTTGCCTGGAAGAGATCGCTGACTTGGCGATAAGACCGCCTTTGTGTATCTTCTTAGTTTAAGTTATTTTGATGTATTTGTAATGTCTCTGAATTTGGTACACAATAAATAGTTATTGTATTGTATTGTATAAAAATATTAGATTATAGATATTCACCTAGTTGATTATATTTTCTAAATATTTCTTGAGTCCAAACTAAGTTTCGTATTTTTTTTAAATAAAAACAAGTAACTCTGCGCCCATATTCCCTAAGACGTTGTCACAGGTACAACCATACTACCCACGACTAGCCGAAGATATTAAGTCCCATAATGTGATAGGTGGCAAGCTTATCACCAACCGGGCTCGTACCTAAACCTGAACAACGTCATTTTTTATAACAGAGTTGAAAAAACACATTTTCTTTTAGTTGTCCGACCGGGGATCGAACTCGAGACCTTATGAAGCAATGGCTAATACCGGACCGCTAGACCACAGAACGACACATTCATAAAATTTTCTTAGCAACAAAAAATGCCAACTTAGTAACCAAAATTTACGCTTTACTAGCCGACCCGGCGAGCTTCGTTCACTTGGCACTTCTTACTTTCTGCATACACTACATGTATAATGTGTAATATAAGATGACCTGTATGTTTAAATGTTTCTCTACAATTCGGATTTTAAGATTTTTTGTCACTTAATACTAACTTTTGACTCTGTAGTTTCTAAATTACAAAACTTATGACTTGGAAAAAACTACGAAATTATAGCCCAATTTACGTTTTGATTTTTATGTCTCCCACACGGAAACTGGATAAAAATATCTTACACCCTCCCTCAGAACATAGTGTATGAACGATTCGCAGCATATAAATTGAACTAGGTATGCGCAGAAACAGATTTTAGGTGTCAATCGAAGTGCAGTATGAGAGGGATGTAAGAGGCCACGCGTAATAACCAACCAGATGACCAACTACGACGACGCTAGTCGTCCTGCGCAGACGACCGCCATTTTGGTTCAACTTAGTTGCCGCGAAATTTACCAGTCGAATTATTTTACGATCATTTCAGTAGATTCGGAGTAAATCGCGGTCGTGATACAGTCAAGCAATATTCTAGAAATGTTTAAAATGTATTCTGCTGCCACTTTTTAATCCCTTGCATCATTTTTTTAAATAGCTTCAATTAACAGAATTCACTCATCTTCAGTTTTATCATAAATAAAGTAATGTTATGATTTTTAGTTAACAATACTAATATAGAAAATAACAAATAAATGCCAGACTAAAAATAGCAACTTAAACTCAGAAAAGAAGACACTAAATGTTCACCAAAGAAAAGTCTCCCCCGTCAGGAATCGAAACCGAAGTTTCGAAAAAACCTGGAGCCCGTTATTATCATCCTAGCAACATTGAGTGTAATATGAGATTTTTATTAAATTTCAATTTTGTTTGCATGCGCAAATTTTTGTACGAGTACACAAAGCGAGTTGTTCTCAGAGAGTGAGTTTTCTATTCATTCGCTTTAGTACATACTGTTACCTTCTTACTCTGTGCCTGTTCTATTTTTAAGCGCTACGAAAGCTACAAATTCGTAGCATATTCCTACGAGGATTTGTTACTATACAAACATAGACTAACTGTTTTTCATTATACAATAGACGTGAATAGTGTCCAAATAAATATCCCAAGACAAGTTACACAAATTTAAATCTAACCCTTCAAGACTCATTAAATTTCAATTTTGTTTGCATGCGCAAATTTTTGTACGAGTACACAAAGCGAGTTGTTCTCAGAGAGTGAGTTTTCTATTCATTCGCTTTAGTACATACTGTTACCTTCTTACTCTGTGCCTGTTCTATTTTTAAGCGCTACGAAAGCTACAAATTCGTAGCATATTCCTACGAGGATTTGTTACTTTACAAACATAGACTACTGTTTTTATACAATAGACGAGAATAGTGTCCAAATGATATAACGCTCAAGCACACGTTACAGATCACAGTAACACAATTGTAAATTCAAAGGACAGGGTTCGTGATGGAATTGCATTATCAAGATAAACGTTTGCTCGCTGTTCTCACATCTAATTAAGTTTGTGAAGCCGGACTACCAGCTTCAGGAACAAACGTTTGATGTAGAGTTGAGATAGATCATTTGATTTTATGTTACTTGGATTCAAATAATGTACTATATATTTACGCATAGTTTTTCTTTATTCATATCAAAGAATCAATTCTTAAAGCGCTTTAATGATTTCTTTTGCAACGTTTTTGAAAAAGCCCATTGTGCCACTCCTGTACTAAGTATTTTAAGTGCCTAATTTAAATTATTTTTGTGTTATTTGTCAACCGATTTTTTTTAAATTTGAAATACGGCTCTTTTTACTACCAGGGATCTGATGATTGAATCCTAGGCTAATCGATAAAAATACATTGTTTGTACGTAGTTGAGATCATATTGAAATCGAAATCGGGTTTTTACAGTTTTATATTTTTAACACCTGTGATCTTACCATGACTACGAGACTATACTAGCTAGCGTATCCGTAAATAATTAATTTCAAAACTTTGAACTCTCTAGTGGTAACTAAGAGAACTTCATTTTCAGATCGAAAGCATTATCGATTTTTATGCGTAAATAAAAAAAAACGTAATTGATGGCAAATTATGGAAAAGATAGACAAAAGATATTATATTAAATATTTAAAGTTTCTTCATTATGCATATACATATGCGTCATTTTTTACTTATCACCCTACCACAGTTTTTTAAATACATACATAAATTGTCTCCTTCACCTTAAGATTGTTTGGAAGAGATCGCTCCGAAGCGATTAGACCACCTTTGTGTACTTTAAGTTAAATATTATAAGTGAAAGAATATCTATTTTTAGTAAATGTCGGTGCATAATGAAGTGTATTTAATCATTCACTCATTCGTTTGTCACTTTTAATACTATGTCGTTCTAAAGCCCAATGCACTAAGAAGGTTGCAAGGTACTCTACATACGCTACAATTTCGTAGCACATTGCTACGACCCTACTGGTTTAACTTGGAAAATGTAATTTTGAACAGCTTTAAGACAGGACCTTCTAAATTAATCACAATCATTTTCTTTGATTATTTTATTTAACGATGCTTCGACTGATTCCGAAAATACTTCTTTTGTTTGAAATTGTATTGATGAAGGGATCTTTCTGACACGGAGGTTCATCACAGGGTGGCGGGTGTGATGAAAAATATACAATAATTTCAAGCTGTTTATGAAACCGTTTTCGCTAGTTTGACTCTCCCAATTAAATGGTAATGTTATTGTTACTACCGGTCGCACGGGTAATAATAAATTGTAGAAGAACAAATGTATCTTCACGCCAGTATACTGTAAAAGGGTATATAGAGGATTAACAATGTTAGTATATGGAACATATTGTGATAGTTGGCAAACCTATTATCAACCGGATGCGTATCCGATCCCGGGCAAAGTTATTTTTATTAGAAAATTGGAAAAAATACGTTTTCTTCCTGTACCGTGACTGAGAGATCGAACCCTGGACCTCATGTAGTAATGTTTAACACCTGACCGCTGTACCACAAAGAGTGAAACTAGAATAAATTATGTATATATTGAAGATATTTATGAAAAACAAGCCTGAGCACTACACACTGCGCTTTGAGCATTTTTAGAATATTGTATAACCCAGAGTCTCGGCCGCTATTCAATCTGGATGCACTGTATTTGGCCGGCGGATATTCTAAAACAGAGGATGTTCTCAATTCTGCTTCATGTTTTGTTTGTTTGTTTGTTATACGATATCGGTCGATGACGAATTTGTTGATTCTTTTATCGAAAGGTAGGTTATGATTAATCGACAATAATTATAAAAAAACGTACACAATTAAGTCTAACTCAAAAACCATTTGTTGGATTGTAATAAAATTTACATTGGACCATTTCTGAATTATGGTCGACATTTCGAAAAAGGGAATTGATAAATTAGAGCAATGATTTCTACAGTGAAATATAACCATCGCTTCTGTGGTCTAGCGATCCAGCTGTTGAACTTGACTGCTTGATGTTCCGGGTTCGATTCCCGGGTCGGGCAACAAAAAGAAAATTTGTTTTTTCCAATTTTCTAATAAAAAAAATGTTGTTAGGTATTGGATATGTGCCCGGTTGGCGATAGGCTTGCCACCTATCACATTGTGGGACTTAGTGTCTTCGGATAGTCGTGGGTGCCCTGGTTGCGCCTCTGCTTACCTCTCCGGGGATACGGGCGTGAATATACTATATACTATACTACTACTATAAATATAACAAAAGAGTCAAAGTAACGCTATATCTCAGCGAGAAACTTTCCAATAAAAAGTAATGAGTATTTACAATTACATGATGCATGTGATGTGATAACTAACCGATATGAATTTCAAAAAAAGAAATAGTCTAAGACTGTTGGAAGTGGCCAAAAAACAGTTTTTTAATATTTCGTTACTGAAAAATTGTTGCAAATTTATAATTTGTAGATGAAACTCAACTTGAAAAATTGAAACCATTTGCAGAATGATAATTAGATGTAAACACACTTTTTATTTCTTTTTCTTTATTCAGATGTTCTTCTTGGCTACTCCCACAAATTATAAAGACTCATATACAAGCTACATCCTCTTGTATAACTTAATTATTTCTTCATTGTAACATATTTCCTTGTAATATGTACATCTTACTAACCTTGTAAATATCTCTGTTTTATTATCTTCTGTTTTACTATTCATATTTACTTGTAATGCGTACATCTTTCTAACATTGTAAATATCTTTATAATTTGACTTCTGGTAATTTTGTGTCCCTTATGATTGTTATTGTTTCTGTTTTTACTGTGTTTTCAGTTTTTCTCTTCAATAATCCTTTTAAATCACTGAAATACACTAAAATTTACAATATTTGACATCTTCAATGACACTAATGAAAGTTTGAAGATGTCAAATATATTTATTTTTTATGAGAAAACAGGACGTTTAGGTGACGTCAATTATAAATCGACCAACCAGATCGTGTAATTTTAAATTGAAAATTCCGGAACAGGTCGAGCCGGTATAAAAGGGGGACGATTCAGCTATCGGGGCATTCTAATTCTGGCATAAGTCGACGGAATAAATAATAAAAAGAAGCTACGGAGGAACTGCTGCCTGCTGCCTGCTACCTGGTGCTTGCTGTCTGGTGCCTTCTACCTGGTGCCTGCTGCCTGGTACCTGCTCCTCGGTGGTGGACCCGAGGACCCTGAACCGGCCCTTCGTGCTCTCCTGCGTGCTGCGCTCCGTGCTCCGTCGGAGCACGAAGGGGAGCACGGAGAACCGCTGCTATAGGCCTCAGCGGCTGGAGTAGGGGACCCCTTGGCACCTTCCCTCAGCAGCCAGGAGCAGCAGTAGAAGAGGGCAGCTGGGAAGGTGGCCAGAGAAGTACACCGGCGGGGCAGCTACCGTCGGTTCAGGGTCCTCGGGTCCACCACCGAGGAGCAGGTACCAGCCAAACTTAAGCAAGTTTGACTGTTTGTTCATTTTTCTGTTAACATAGTGGTGGGTGGTAGCTAAGCCACCCCCACTACGTTACATCATGTATTCCCGCGTCTGGGTGTTTCTTAAATTTATATTGGTATCTGTTTAAGTATTTCTATGTATTCATATCATTAGCTAACATCCTTAACACAAGCATACTCTGCGGTTAGATCAATTTGTATTATTTTCTGCGCGGGAACCTTATTAGATATCAGAGCAAAGCCTAAGTTACTTTCCACTATCCTGCCTTTATGCACAAAAATATATTATAGTGCTGTTTTATTTTAAGATAAAAGGAATACAAACAAATTAAAATTAAATAGTGGACTGCAGTGCAAACGTTTTTATGATTATTAAATTTGATTATAGTGTAAAGAATTAGTAGAAGTTTATTCACTAATTTAGTGATGCTGAAGGCAGTGAGGCTTCTCGTTGCAGAGAAAATTGCATTTTATGCCCGGTCAAGCACAGCCAAGCCAGTGCCACCGTCGCGTCGCTTGCAGCCGTCTGGACGGAAATAAACAAGATATTATATATAGTTAAACGGTAAGTAAGTTCTTGTACAAATTTAAGAAATTCCTTTTTTTGACCTTTTATTCTTTCCTTTTGTAGGAAAACAAAAATGACTACATTCAGTAAGGAAATAGCTAAATGTAAAAGCTGAGCTGATGATGAAAATAATCTTAATCCAGACATCTATGTACTTTTGTGCATTACGGGGGTATAAATGATTTTGCATAATTTAACAATTTATAACACTTTCAATAAGCTAAAGTATAATTTAATTTTACAATTATATCAACAGTTCTACTAGGAGATAGTCATTTAAACTTCTCCTGAAAGTTATGTCTGGCTTTATAAAAGCTGAAAAGTATGTTTGTTTGTTTGCTTAAACGTGCCTATCTCAGGAATTACTGGTCCGATTTGAAAAATTCTATAGGAAGAGGAAGAATATCATTACAAAAAGACCAATAGGAGCGGAGCACAAATCAGGGGTTGTTTTTCTTACAAAATATTAGTGGCTGGCAAATGTCAAGCGATACGAAGTTCGCCTGGTCGGCTAGTCACCTATATATAGATTTTATCTTTACTTTTTAATATTGCTCACCACATACATTTGGAATTTCTTTACGACTTTCCATTTCGAAAAAAAATTTTTTAGAATTAAAAATTTGTGTAGGACGCCAGTTTGTTTCGGAATTTCGAAACGGGATTCCGTAGGGGAATTCCGAATGTGGCTGAACCTATATGGCGGCCTTAAAATTCATACGTAGTAGTAATAGCTTCTAGATGAAAACTAGATAGTGACATGAAGTTATTGTGGAAGAAATACCGAACAGTTAAAGTACTGGTACCAAGAATTAACAACGTCTAAGCATGCTAATGTCGTATTCCTTATTTGTTTCATATTACTTATGTTAAAGGTTCAAGATTTCGGCTTCAGATTAGAAATGTATTATAGGTATCTGTGTTTCTCTACATCGATAAATCCGTCCATTGAAAAAAAGATTGGGAACCATTGAAAGAATACAAATACCTTATAACGAAGTCTCTTCGACTTCGTGAATCATACAACTGCTTTTAAAGAGGCAATTTAGCATTACTACCTGATCAGAATACCATTCCAATTACGAAGATCCGGCGCTGCAACTCAGTAATGAGGAGTCCTTACAAATCTCATTTTTAAATGTAAAATCAAACAGAATTTTTCATTGTGCTATCATATTACTTTTTCATAATTTTTGTCAAATGCATCTAAGATGCATAGATATATGTATACGAGTAGATAATAATTAATAATGCTTTAAACGTTCTGGCAACTACATAAAATAAAGTCAGCGAACAACCACAGGGCTCTAGACGAGACAAACACCGCCAACAAGCCCATAACACCGCAGAAGTTACAGGTGCGTCGCTGTCCTATGGGTGGGATGTTAAGCCTATTGGGCAAGTCGGATAACACGAGAGTCAATATGGCGAGAGGAATTGCTTAGGCGGTGGATCCCTTCGTGCAAGTTGCTGCGCAAAAGAAGAGAAAACATTTTGGTTTTGCAAAAATTATTCACTTGTCACGCTGTGTACCTAGTACGAGTCATGACGTCACCAGCCTGATAATGCGACTGCGGTGGGTGGGAACCAATTTTATGCCTTGTTTACGATGTAACCATGCATCTTGTATTTTGCGTCGGATAAAAATTATAAATTGATTCTTTTTAATTTTTAGTTTTTCATAGATCGAAAGTTTTAGCGATTACGAACAGTTTTTCAAGGTAGGAATAGGTAGTTTCAGATAAAACGGACGTCAAAATTGCAACCTAAAGGGCTTCAATGTGAATTGTAAGTATCATCTGACAGTAATTAAAATTACATGTTTTAACAAAACTTTATCTTAAACAAATATATGCTATACTTAGGAATAGGTGATTTTGGATAATATGTTTCCTTTGATGTTATTATTTTATACGAGTCAGGGCACAGTACACCGCTCTTCTGATGATAAAAGACTACCATGGGTTGTCGACTCCGTAGATGTTACAGATACCTCACTATCCTGTGGCCAAGGTGTATGATAATGAACCATGCATATGACCGGAACATGACATTGCCATAATGGCGACAAGAATACGTAAGAACGTGGATCCCAACCCGGGTTTGCCACACTAGCAGCTTATGCTGCCCAGCACTTTACCGTTGGTAATAACACATTTGACATATGCTCGCATTTTACGACTTTTTAGGTAAAGGGTCTACACTACATTGAGGGCCGGTATAAACGAGAGAAAAAAGTTGCTTAAGTGTTCCCAAAGACTAAAAATATATTTTTGTAGTTGGTCTGCAGAAATATTTTTTCATTCGTTGAGAATGTATTTTTAAGTTATCATACGGACGATACTAAAGATACCGAGGATTACACGGAAGATAATAGGCCCAAGAAAGCGAAACATTACTCTTTGCGTACCAATTAACATATTTTTTTAACAAGTCAATTACGCGTTATGAATGGTGCGCAATGAAGTATATCAACCATTAATATTAAAGGTAAACAAAATCGAATCCTGGGTCGGGCAACCAAAAGAAAATTGGATTTTTCCAATTTTCTAATTAAAAAAAAAGTTGCTCTGGATTGGATATGTGCCCGGTTGGCGATAGACTTGCTACTTATCACATTGTGGGACTTAGTGTCTTCGGCTAGTCGTGGGTGCCCTGGTTGTGCCTCTGCCTACCTCTTCGGGGATATGGGCGTGAAGATATTTTTTTACTTATAAATAAAAGGTTAAGAATATAAATGAAATACTCAACATCAAATTGTCTTTATTCCATTTTACATAACTAATACTTTGTACTACAAGAGAAATGTTACATAATCTATGTACAAAAAATATTATTAGAACGCTCATCGCGTCACTGGATTACAGATAATAAAATTTCAAGATATATTAATAAATTGAATTTAGGCACTGCACGTGTTCATTTCTCGTCATATCACATTCATGGGTTTATTAAGGGCTGCCACCTTTCAAATTTATTTATTTATTTATTATAATAAGCAGCCAGATTAAAAAAATTAAAACTAAGGAAATAAGGTTATGCCTTAAATTATATTAAGTAATATTGTAACTTGTAATAGTTGAACAAATTTTATTAAGCGGCTAGGGGTCGATAGTCCATAAGTACAATAAACAGTTATTTTATTACAAGAAACTAGCTGTAACCTAAGGCTTTGCCAGCTTATACGAGTTATTCAGCTTTTCTTTGGAAAATACAAGGATAGAAATAAACATAATTTGTCCTCTTCTAAGGTACAATCAAGTCTAATCGATTCTAAATCTAAAACTCATTAAAGGTGGCTACACCGTGTTACCCGCAAGCTAAAGCCTTAAACATTTTCGAATTATTGAACGAGTGATTTTAATAATTTAGGTTTTATTATGAAATGTCTGTTTCATGAAGATAGAATAATATAGTATTAATATTAAAATTTTAACTGTATACTTCGACTTGTAATACTAATACGAAATTGTGAATTAAAAAAATTAAAAAGGTGGTAGCCCTATTTATTACGAGATTATCGTACACCACGATTATATCAATTATACTAGTAAGCGTTTCCGTTCTTTAAGAATTATTATCATAGATTTCTAATTCTCATTTGGTACATGTACACATGCTTTTAGCCTATTCAAGCAAATATTACGGTACAGCGGAAATCTTCCTTCCGAAATGAACAACGGGGCTATAGTTTTTGCAATAGAAACTGGAGCTCGTTCCGTATGCTACCAGCGCTTTTTCCATTTCACTGCAACTGTAACAATCAATTGAATAGGCTTTCCGAATTTAGAAGAAGATTAAATAAATAAGATCTTCAGATCTTTATATATATACAATTTTTGGCGACGAGTAAGTAAAATAAAATATCTTATATCTATACAATTATATTGCTTAAACTCTTAATAGTTTGAGATGATAAATACCGATATTTTTCACAGAAAAAGGTTCTTGTATAGAACATACGAGTGCTATCAGATATCCGATAAGTAATGAGGTTAACTAAATCACGCGGACGTCACATAGGAAATCCAGATCTTTTCCTTTCGAACTACTTGATTTTATCATGAGCTCTGATTTATTTTCTTGTTGCGAGAAAACGGGACTATTGTTAATTGTTTACTCATTTATAGAATATAAGCAAAGTAAATAAATTATTGTCTTTGAAAATATTTTTTTTCAGACTTCCAAAAAAGGAGTTTCTCAATTCGAATGTGTTTTATTTGTATGTTTGTTACGTGATTACTCGGCCACGGTGGTATCATTTTAGTTTCATCATGATCCGACTAAAAGTCTTTGAATTACACTTAATAGCATGTAAAACTATTAAATATTATTATAATATATTATTAAGTTTAACTCAAAAACGACTAGTAGGATGTTGATAAAATTTATGTGGGATCATTTCGGAACCATTTGCTATATTTCCCAATGAAATGGTTTTTGCAATTTTAATGGACTTAATTATTTAAAGACACAAACATGCAAGGCTTCAATACCTATTTATGTTGAAAACTTTGTGTATATGTTAAGATACGAAAGTCGATGCAAACATTTCTATATGTGTAGTGACTGTGTCTGAAACTCAATATTTTAACGAATTAAAATGATCGTCAAAAGTTACACTATGTTTTATCAAATTAAATTAAAGAAATCATCTTTAAATTAGTACAAGCTTCATTAAATCATAATCGTTTGCAAAAAGTTATTGGAAATATCTTTTTAAGATGTGAGTTAGATACGGAAATACGATTTAGGTAAGAACCCACTACCTATTGACTTATTTTATAAAATACATTCAACGAAAATTCGTGTTTGAAAGTTGCGACTTTTTCTGCAAGAACGTTTAATAGGTACCGGATTCCAATAATCAACGAATCATAATTTTTTGGCCTTTATCTTTCAAATTTCGAAGTAGCACAATGCTTTTTACTTTTTATTTTTTAAACTTGAATTTATTATCTAGCACGTTGTGTTGCGCATTTACAATTGTCATTTTTAATAGCTGTATTTTTGGCACTCTCCACCCCTCTCTCTCGCAATCTATCAATCTCTAGTAATCTCTATATCTATCTCTTATAGAGACAGACAGACAGAGAAACATGAAAAAAAATAATAAAAAAAATAGAGAGACAGACAGAGAAACATGAAAAAAAAGAAAAAAAACAAACATGCGCAATCCGCAAAGCTTACATAAGCTTACTATAGCAAAAAGTGCCGTGACAACTTTTCGTAAGGTTTTTTTCCGCCTAGCCTCCTTTCACAACGCGCAATAAGGAACTTCGTTCCATAAATCGGTTTCGTAGCCACCTAAATTTAAACAACAAAGTAAAATACAAATAGCTGACGGACAATCAATTGTATAAAAATAATTATTTTAATATCTAAATAGAAATAAATAACCAGATGTAAGTTACTGTATAAATATTTGTTGATATTTATGTGTTTCAATGTAAAAAAGAAAAATACAATATTTATTTGATTCATTTGAATTTCTATTCTTACAAGAATTTTTTTGTTAATAAAATCGTTTCTTTTTTAATAACATATTTTGAACACGTATTCTGTTATTTTTTTTAACCAGTTAACTTTAGCAGTTAACTTTATAATCGTAATAACTGCACTGTAAAGGTATTGTCCTTATATACATTAGGTAACTAATTTATGTCAACATTTGGGTACGTAGGTAACTTGTTGTTAATTCCTCTCCTTCCTTCCCAGACCTTCTCAGCGGTGTATTAAGCGGTATGTCACTTAGACCATACCTCTAAGAATGTCTGTGAAGTTATTTTTCTGTAAACTGTAAGAAAAATACAAATAAAAACATATACGATGGAACTAGATGAATATGTATTGTCATAAACATTTACAATTTAAATACTATGAAGTACATGTAGATATGCAATTTGAAAGATAGATAAAATATCCATAGGGTCCCATAATTTTATTAGTTAATTAAACAAATAGTGACACTTTGTAAACTATTACTAATGATATTTAATTCTTGTCGTTTCAGAAAATGTTTGATAATATGATGATATTTGAAATGATTACGGTGAAACATTTGATTTTCTAAAATCTTGTAGGAGTTATTTACCCCAGTCAAGTCACACTATTACAAATTAAATATATCATCGGTTTAAAATATTTTGATAAATTGTCAAAAATAAAAGTAATCATAATACCCTCGATCGTATACAAGTTTTTTTCTTATTGCAATCGAGCTACCCGGCTACGTGATGGTAACTTACTGCTGCTTATAGACAGCTACATTGGAAAGGGATACTTATGCATTGCACTCTTGTAGAAAAGATAATATGCGCATTTAGTTTTAAACTAAGTTAAAACTGGCAGGTAAAGTTTACTGAAGAAGTTTTACAATTTGGTAGAAAAGTCTTAGCCGTTCTCAGAAAGGGAAAAATTTAAAAAAAAAGAATTAAAAAGCCGAATGAAACGTAGGTAATACAAAACTTCATGTGTTAAAAAGGTATAAAATTACTGACTACGACGAGAAGTATGGGGATGGAAAACAAAAAAAACGTGATTTTCAGATTAATGTAAGATTATGAAGTAAGCTGCAATGATATTTACTTTGATATATGTGATACGCAATTATCTGTGTTTAAAATTTTTATCAAAAAATAAATTTCTATCAGATAACGGTAAGGAGTAAAGGTGTCTATTAAATGAAAGTAACATTTGTTATACAAAAATCTATTTGTTCATGAAAGTGAACTTTAAAATATCTTAATTGTAAAATTCCCATACTTGATTCAAAATAAAAATATACCAATTCAAAAGTTTTTAGTGTGTTCCTAACATATACAGTGTTACAGTTAAAGGGTCGGCAACTATGTATATGTATGCTTAATTTTATGTGCTTTAACTTCCATATTATGACTGGTTCTTTAAATCTATTCCTGTATATAACAGTTTCTTATGTACTTTACAAAGAAATAAATATATCAAGAATTATACACTAAGTGATCACTTACTTAAAATATACTCGGTACAACTACAGATTTCGCCATTCAGCATTAAGTATATGTCGTTTATACGTAAATTAGTATATCGTTTAAACGTATTTGTTGTAAAATCGGAAGCTTTTTCTGTTCGGTTGATTTATTCGAATCATTACTTGCTCGTAATTCAAATTAATATGTAGTACCGATTGATTCGTAATTCAAATTTATTACGATTAGAAAACCAAAAGAATATTTTATAGAAATTTGTTAGCTTTTTGTGACATTTAGGGGTAATAAATTATGTAAAAACTAGCAGATAACTAAAGTCAGTTAAAACTTTTAAACTGTGTTTAAGTAAAACAGTTTTAATAAATTTCCAGACATTCGATTTATCAAATATATACTCTTAAAGAGATACAAGATTTATTGTTCTTAGTATAAATCTAAACAATGACTAGATAATTAACGAATACCTAACACTAATTCAACAATAAAGCAGTAAAGATACATTTGATATGTACAATTTATAAATAATTTAGTAGCATTTCGTTGGTATAAAAATAAATTTTAACACAAAACACCTGTTGATTAAAACCACAAATAATAAGTAAACACGAATATATAAATGTTTTAGGCTCATTTATTTTCCAAGTAAATAATAAAGTATAATTATTTTTATAAATTACTGCTATTATTATTTTCATACAAATGTTTGGTAAATTTAACCAGCTTAACGAAGTTAGCAGTAATTTATAATTCTGTTAAGCATTAATTAATAACATAAATTTATTTTAAATTAATGCTTTTCCTATTATCACATAACTATAGTAAATTACTAAATTATTTCGGTATTCAAATTACTATAGGTAACTGTTTAATAAAATTCTTGTTTTAAATATATAAAGTCCCTCTTTAAAAAATAGGTGTTCAAATTTTTAGACAGTATTTCAGTACATCTAATAAAAGATATACACACAGTTAAATTGTAACTCAAATGACTGGTTTTCAATATAATGGCATGTTTTATCATTTGTATATAACTTTATACAAAACATTTTAATCGATTTACTTAATAAAACCATTGACTGATTGACCGTCTGTCTGAAACGATAGGTAGGTACGATTACGTCATTTGCGGTTCGAGTATTTTTTTAAACGGAGGAGTTCCTTCGATATGGAGTTAACCAAATGAGAAAACTTACCATAATATTAGAAATCAAAAAGTCATTTGAGCCACAGTTTTTATTTGGTTACTGACCTTTACCGACATATATTTAGGAGGAGCCGTACATACCTATTTCACTCAAATAAAGTCCCAAATCAAAAATACCAATTGCCAAAATTAAAATATTTATCCATTTTTTTTTTATTAACACCAGGTTTTCTTAAACTTGTTATTGGCTTCAACCACTTTTACAAATTACGCGGATCCCTGCTGAATATTAAAAAAAGAAACAAATTAATTATTATTTTAATTAATTAATCTTATTAAAAAATCCCAATATTCAAACGGACGGGTGGGCCAATTTTGCCTATTCTTTCTTTATTTGTTAATTATTGTCAGGATTAAGTTCATATGAAAAAAATAATATAATTAGGGCAACACAACGTATTCAGAAAAGAACTTTAGTAAATATTAAAATTTTATCATATTCTTTTACAGACAGGCGCGGCGGTGAGGGCGCGGTATTTGTTACATAGTTCTTCTAAAATTCATGATAGTTAACTTGGTGGCTGCGGACCCCTAGTAATCACAGCATGTGTGGTCCCTGGACTCCACTTTAAGAAACCCTGGTATATTGCTTATTAATACAATGTTTATGTTTTTAATATACTTGGTAAATTATAGAAGAGTTTAACTTTCAAAGAATTTTATTATTTTTAAATCGAAAGGAACATAACATTTCCATAACATTTTAGAAACGTTTTTATTTTCCCCATTTACCATACCATATACCTAAAACAAGGTGATGGCGACCGACGAGCTCAACTTTTTTGGGCATTGTAGAAACAATGTGCTCATTCTTACTTAATCAAGTAACAAACTACGTACCAAAATAAAAACATAAGCGTAATAAACACCCAGAGCCATATACGAACATTTTTCATCACATAATGTGGTTTATGGACGTAAATGCGAAGTGCGTCCCTAAATTTGATCATGTTAGTGTAATAACACTTTAATATTCGTTTTATATAATATTCTGAGCAATATTATTTTACAGTAATGCAATACCCTGTACCAGAGCTTTTACCGTGACGTCTTAAAGCAGCTGCCTGCGATAAACTACCACTTTAAAGTTTGTACTAGGAACTTGGCTCTTGCGTTCACACATTTTATTGTTACTCATTTGAGTACTTTTGATTATGCATAAAAACTGCAATATTAGACACTATTAAAATATATAATGTTTAATTTAGGTACACAAAGGTGGTCTTATCGCTTATGAAGCGATCTCTGTCAAACAACCTTATTGTATTAATATAAACTCAGTTAATAATTATAAAATAACAACCTTAATGCTTTCAGACTTCACGGTAGATGTTATTCATGCCTTATGAATTGATATAAACATGTTTACTTATTATTGTATGTAATAGGAACAGAATATGTGAATTAATTAATATAACATTTAAAGCTACACACCGAAAACACTAGAGACTGTTGACTAATGAGCAGAATGGAATAATTATCACCCTAACTGTTAATATTGTGTTTGAGACTGTAAGTGCTCGGGTGTGACGTTGACGAAGGTAGGAGTCGTTCAGAAGCTTCACAAATATCACTAGCGGAATATCTATTTCTTTTCATATTGGCACATTTGTAGTCTTTTTCGAAAAGTCTTTTTGTTTCTGGTTGTACTTCCAGATCTTTCATACTCCCATTTGGACTTTTGTTCGGCTCGGCCTTATCACTGGCTGAACTCGAGGGCGTCTGACTTCCGTTTTCAGACTCGATTATTTGCTCAAGACCGCTTGATCTTCGGACAGCTGGAGTATAAAATTCTACCGCCGGTGGGATTACAGGTGGAAGGTTTGACATGGGATCCAAACCCAGTAGAAGCATCACGGTTGCTGGATGTTCCATTATGTACTGAGTAACACAATGAAGGAATGGCTCTGTTTGGGTACTGCGGCTGATTTTCGGACGTTCAGGGCTGGTGGGCCTTTCTTGCTGCAGAAAAAAAAGTAATGTACCCATATTGAAATAAGTTTCTTGAACATTTCTGACTTTGGTTTAGACGCAAAAAGGTTTTTAAATTAGTTAAATATACTGACTTTTTTTAAGGCACACCTACTCATATGCATAAAATATATTCAAGATATAATTTTAATTCTGTTACAAATATTACATAATTATGTACTTCTACTGAAACAGAAAATGTTGAGTAACAGTTTTTACAGTTATAAACTTTTATAAAATTTGAAAACAGTAATAACATTCCCTTTTTTTTATGATTCTTTTCGACAGTAAGCAAAACTTTTTATTTATATTTTTTTATAATATGGTTGTAAAAGTTCAGTGCGAAATCTAAACAAAAAATTTATAACATAATTAGAAAATTCATACTCTTCAAAAAATATAAAATACAGGTGCCTGTATCACAGCCGACTGACCTAATTAGCGGAGCCGGATTAAGCTGCCCAAAATTATTCTATCTCGGAGCCATTTTTAATTCAACAAAGACATGGAATATTTTTTTTTATCTCTATGCACAAAGATTCGGCTCAGATAGAGTTGATCTTATTTAAGGAATGGTATCGGTTTCACTCCAGTTTTGGATTCAAATGCAATTACAACAATTGTCAGGTTTATTAGAAGAGCTTCAATAATGACTGTTGCATGTACGTATGTTACCTGGTCCCAACAGAATACGTCTGGAGGATGACTACAGCTGCGTGCTAGTTGGTTGGGCGGGGTGTTCCACTGTAGATTTGGATTTGAGTGCGCTGCGTGCCAAACTGGTCCCGTCATTTCTTGTAGAGCTTGAATTGCATTTCGTACCTAAAAAATGATATATCTAAAAACGTCACACGATTTGGTTAGCATAGAGTCCACCGGAAATTCTTAAAAAACATGGGCAATTGTAAAGCCGTAGTGCTGAAAATAAGTTGTATCCGAATTCCTTCATTGCTGAAAATTAATCGATCCATCTGAACCCCGCAAGAAAATCGTATGTATAATCTTAGTTTACGATACTTATACATAGAAATATATCATATAACATAAATTATATATTTTTATATACCTACTTATACATACAATATATATAAATCTCGTGTCTCAATGTTTGCCCTCAATGGACTCCTAAACTACTTAACCGATTTTAATCAAATTTTCACACCGTGTGCGGTTTGGTCTAACTTGAAAGATAGGATAGCTTGCATCTAAATTTTTCGCGAGCGAAGCCGCGGGTAACAGCTAGTATTAATATAAATTGTCTAACAAACACCTGCCCTTGTAGAAAAACAACTTGAGCCTAATAATTAGCAGATAAAAGCTTTGAATATAATATTAAAAAAGTATGTTCACGCCCATATCCCCGAACAGGTAGGCAGAGGCACATCCAGGGCACCAACGACTAGCCGAAGACACAAAGTGTGGTGGCAAGCCTATCGCCAAACGGGCACATATCCAATTCCGAGCAACATTTTTTTTTATTATAAAATTGGAAAACCCAAATTTTCTTTTGTTTCCCGACCCGGGATTCGAACCCGGGACCTTAAGCAGTCAAGTCCAACACCTGAACCGCTAGACCACAGAGGCGACAATATTTATATGATTTAAATTGCACTCGAAATTTCCATGCCGTCTTGTTGGTTGCCTATAATAAGAAATCTTTAAGTTCCTAAAATGAATATTATGAATTTGTATGATGATTAATGAATACCAGTTATTTATTAATGGACTTAGGTAATGCATTGTAGTGTGAAGGAAAGATGAAGAGTCTTTGTTTGATCATTAATCAAAAAGTAATGGATCGGTTTTAATAAATAATAATCAGTGAAGATCAAATCCGTGTGCTTCCAATTTTAGTGTTTTAAAAGTAGTTAAAAAGAAACGAACGAGGAAAAAAGACAACCATCAATCTTTTTTAAAATTTTAGGGTTTGTTATTATAGAATAAAAACTTAATTTTAAAAGTAAGTTAGTAAGTATCTTCACGCCCATATCCCCGAAGAGGTAGGCAGAGGCACAACCAGGGCACCCACGACTAGCCGAAGACATTAAGTCCCACAATGTGATAGGTGGCAAGCCTATCGCCAACCGGGCACGTTTCCAATCCCGATCAACATTGTTTTTTATTAGAAAATTTGAAAAATCCAATTTTTTTTTGTTGGCCGACCCGGTATTCGAACCCGGGACCTCATGCAGTCAAGTCCAATACCCGGACCACTAGACCACAGAGGCAACATTTACTTAATTTATAATTTATATAATTCACTTAATTTAACTTAATTTTATATTTCTATTTTATATTAAAATTGAGTTTTGATGTATGTTCTTTATTTTATCACACAAGATTTGTTCGGCATTTAGCACAAAGAGAGGTTTTTGTTTAAAATAACATACAAAGTTTTGTAATTTTTTCGTTATACTAAGAAACTTGATTTTATATTGCTCTTCACTGTATAGTATAAACAGTCACTTCTCCTGTTCCTTTGTCCCTTTGTATGCTTAAATCTTTAAAACTACGCAACGGATTTTGGTGCGGTTTTTTTTAATAGATAAAGTCATTGAAGAGGAAGGTTTATATGTATATTTTATATCCGTGCAAAGCCGGGGCGGGCCGCTAGTTAATAATAAAATTGACTTTGGTTATGTATGTTCTTTACTCTATCAAACAAGATCTGACCGCTATTTAGCACAAAAAAGATTTTTGTTTTAAAAAGCATAGTGTATGCTACATTTTTTTTCAATACAATGTTACTCGTATATGTAATGCAGGCGCAGACCCATATCGCAGTTATGCACCATATATATATGAAATAACGGCAAAGCTTATCCAGTTAGCTTTATTTTATGGGTACGATATTCAATTCTTGCTCACCTCTATACTAAGAGCTGCGACGTCATGATGCAAGCTAGATACTTGCGTGTCCAGTCTATCGACGGATGACCGTGTGTTATGCATTTCCAGATTTAGTCCCTCCAAAGAGTCGGCGCGGGTAATTTTAGGTGTAGCAACGGATCGTTGCCTTTCAATCCGCTCTCGCAGCTCCCGATGAGTGAGTCGTGCCTGGCCGTCTGACCTAAAAGTAAAAAACTTTTTTACTTTCATGACTGAAATGAATAGGAAATTTCCCGTGTTGGTCCGGACCAACAGGGGCTCCTTTGCAGAATAGCCACCGCCTTACCTATTCCTGCCGCCATCATATGACGTGTTCCGGTTTGGACGGTAAGGTAGCCCGTAAACTTACTTTTGCTCTAGGCTTAACATCCCAGCCTCAGGTTGGCAATGCACCATTACCATCTTTGGTGTCTTTAGGCGGCGTGAATTTTTTACCATCAGGAAATCCGTCTGCTTGTTTGTTATCATAAAAATAAAATAAAAAAAGAATGAAATTTGTGTTTGAACCTTTTTGCATATCAAATAATGAAATTTGTCTTGATGCCAACTACTGTAATTGAAACGTGACAGTAAGCAGTGTCTAGTATAAAATTTTGTATGCAATTGTTAGGTTCCTACAAAGTTTTATTTTAACTGTTCTAAATGTTATTATGAACCCTACTTCTATTATTATTAAGAACTCATTTTATACGAATAGGTGCTTTTAGAAAGTCTATAATTCTCACTTCTAAGATGGCTTCATCTACTTTATATCGTTATAACATACCTTTTCATGATAATAAGCGCATAAAACTGCAAAAACCGACCCCAACTGTTTCATAAGGTACGTTGCAATTTAATACTTATTTTTAAAAGATAGATAACGATTCCAAATTGGTTCCACATAAATTTTGTCAACATCTTACCAGTAGTTTTGAGTTATAATTCATAATACTCGCATAACAAAAAAATAATAAATAAATGCATTGTTTAATTTAACTCAAAAACCTCGGAATTATCAGCTATCTTTCTAAAAAATAACCATCTAAATCAATTTATAGCGGACCGCGAAGTAACAAGCGTAACAAAAATACAAAAAAACGTAGTCGAATTGAGAACCTCCTCCTTTCTGAAGTCAGTTAAAAGTTAAAGAAAAAAGGGAACCGATAATAAGTAGATACGATGCGAAGAAAAATTGGCTCCATTGTCTACATATAGACTTGTGCTATGAAAACTTCCCCGCCTGTAATGAGTTTTTAAATCCCTACTACGTAATAATGTTGTACCATAAAGCAGAGCTTTTTATTATCTATAGGAATCACATCAGGATTACGAAAATCATTTATTTTTGTTAGCCATTACTGTTAAAAGTAAGTATGTAGGTGGTATGTTCTACAGATAGGTTATTAGCAAATAATTCGATTATATATCTTCCATAAAACAATGAAGTTTAAATAAATTTAAGGAAAAAATAAAATCTGCATTATTAAAAAAGGTTTCAAAATGTCTGACTGATTAAAATTATTGTTGTAAATTCTCATTGTACTGATGTCTCAATAGAAAAGCTGTACTTGTAAAGTTACATTAAAAAATATAATACAGATAAGCCCGTTGAATATCTTTTAAAGCAAATTTTTGGCGAGTGACTCCGATTGTAGATTTTCAAATTATCTAGACGCGTCACGAGAAAATCTATGTGAAGTATTTTATAAACTAAAAGGTTACACTTATTTATGACGGGAATTTAACGATGCGCATTAGCCGACGGGTTAGCGTACACGCCTAATTCCACCAACTAACCGCAAAGCTCGGGCTGGATTCCCAACGGGGGCAGGTATTTATGTAATGTCTGTTCCAGGTCTGGACGGTTTTAAAATTAATAAAATTTGCATCTGTTCAAGTATTTCTAAGTATAATTATCGTGGTCTAGCGGTTCAGGTGTTGGGTTTGATTCTTGGGTCGGGCAAAAAAAAGAAAATTTTATTTTTACAATTTTCTAATAAAAAAAATGTTGCTCGGGATTAGATATGTGCTCGGTTGTCGATAGGCTTGTCACCTATCACATTGTGGGACTTAGTGTCTTCGGTTAGTCGTGGGTGCCCTGCTTGCGTCTCTGCCTACCTCTTCGGGGATATAAGCGTGAAGATACTTTTTTTTAATTATCATTTACTGACATCAATAACACAAACATATAGTTTGCTTACTTTGAGGTTAGATCAATTAGTATAATTATTCCATGGATAAAGTTTTTGTTAAAGTTTTTGTTCCAATATACATTACATTGTTTTTGATTTAAAAATCATTGATTTATGTTATTTGTTCCGTTTTTTGAAAAGTTTGGGAATCCTTGACCTGAATTACAATGTAGAACGAATTAAGGTATACTATTTTCGTATATTATGATCCTTTTAAAACTCAAACCCTCGTGTTTTCTCTCAACCCCAATTCAAGTAGTCGGAAGCCATTTAGGATTCAGTATCAAAAGGGTGCCAACAGACCCTGTTATATCCGCGTCTATTTGTCATTTTGTCTGCTTATCACGGGTCTGTTTTATTTCATTGTAGCCACTTGTAACTGACTTGGGTAACGGCCATTTCTATTCGAAATAAAAATATGTGAAATAATATATCGCCTTTGTGTCCCCCGCGTTGGTCTGGGCTCCTTTGCAGAATAGACTATCTGCCTTTCTTCCAGGCAGTTCGTAAAAGGCGAACATAGGCTTACCGTCACTAATACTGTGAAATTGACTAGGTGGTAGAGTTTTGCAGCGACTCGCCCGGATTGGTACCACCGCCTTACCCATTCCTGCCGCCATAACGTCAGTGCTTGCCGTGGGCGTGTTCTTGCTTTTGCTCGTGGTCTAACATCCCGGTTCAGGTTCGGATCAGGTTGGCAACGCGCCTGTGCTGTATCTAGGCACCGTGCATTTCTTACCATCAGGAAATCCGTCTGCTTGTTTACCTTCCAATATCATAAAAAAACTCTGTGGTCTCGCCTCTGTGGTCTAGCGGTCCGGGTGTTGGATTTGACTGCATGAGGTCCTGGGCTTGAATCCCGGGTCGGCCAACATAAAGAAAATTGGATTTTTCCAATTTTCTAATTCAAAAAAAAAAATGTTGGTCGGGATTGGAAATGTTCCCGGTTGGCGATAGGCTTGCCACCTATCACATTATGGAACTTAGTGTCTTCGGCCAGTAGTGGGTGCCTTGATTGTACCTCTGCCTACCACTTCGGGGATATGGGCGTGAAGATACTACTTTATAAAAAAACTCGAGCAACGAAAAGAAGATACGTGTTTCCAATTTTCTAATAAAAACAACGTTGCCCAGGATTGGATTGCCCGGTTGGCGATAAGCTTGTTACCAATAACATTCTGAGATTTAGTGTCTTTGGCTAGTCGTGGATGCCTTGGCTTGCCCCTAATTGGGCTTTTTTTTATTGCAATATATGTAAAATTTACAACATTTCTAGAAAATATTTGGGAAGAGTCTCAATGCACGCTGAATTTGTTCAACTTTAAAATATAAAGATTAGAAACTCACAGAAGGCAGAGCAACGCTTACATTTAAGTAATGATTAATTTATATTTTCCCCGTGTTTGTCCGGTCCGGGTCCACCAGACCCTTTGGGCGAGGCAGCTCGTAAAAGGCGAGCATTGGTTAAAATATAGGACTTTACCAAAAATACCACTGGTGGTAGAAAGCGGTGTAAAAAATTTGCCAGGATGGGGATCCATCGCCTTAACTATGCCTGCCGCCGTAACGACTGTCCTGTTCCTGTATTGAGGTAGTTAGTAGATTTGCAGAAATCCTATGGTGGCTACTGTTAGCTTTTACCGTTAAGAGAGCCGACCCTTCTACTAGTTGACCCGTCAGATGTCCTGTGTTACCTAGCCGACAGTTATGTTAAATTTATATTTTCCTTATGTCTCACTAAATTTTCTAATTAAACCACGAAGGGGTAGACAGGGGCGCAACCAAGGCATCCACGACTAGCCGAAGACATTAAGTCGCAATGTGATAGGTGGCAAGCTCATCGTTAATCGGAAGCATATCTAATCCCGAGCGACATTTTTTTTATTACAAAATTGGAAAAACCAAATTTTCTATTTGTTGCTCGACCCAGAATCGAACGCAGGACCTTATGCAGTCAAGTCCAACGCCTGAACCGCTAAACCACAGAGGCGATTAACTTTCAATCATTCATTTTCAAATATTTATAAAATATTAGTCCTTACCATTATTAAAACTCAACAAACATTTCAAATTGAAATCAAATGTACATTTCACACATCTCTTTTTGGCTTATTTAATTACTAATTCATCCATACTCATAACGATTTTAGTTTGTTTTAATTTGCTGGTTCTAGATCTCTAATGAAAACTTATAATGTTATTTATTTCCGGGAAGTACGGCAAAAGTTTAAGTGATATTGTGGATAACATTTTTCGAATATTCGCTTACATACTGTCAGGCGTTGGATAGCCCGAGGCCTCCGCAACATGATACGGTTGATACAGCTGCAGCGCTAGCTACATCTCTCGTATGAATACTTTGTGTTAAATTTTGCTTTAACCGAAGAAAGGACGAAATCAATTAAAAAACACAAAGACTCCGGGATTGCGGGCAGAAGTGAAATCTTGAACATTAACGTTGTGTATTTTTGATATTTTGGAATGTTTAGGGAATAATTTTGCACGAATTGCTTTATCAATATGAAAGTACTATCATTTATGCACAAATATTATTTTCATATCAATTACCTGCGTTAGGCTTGACAATAACTCGCTAAAGTAAGACCACGAGTCGGCTAGGAGCGTCGTCATATTATCTGTACATCGAACATTGCTCGTCTACACATACAGCTTATTTTCAAGATGGAATAAATAGAGCAATGTCAGTTGATATCATACGTATCTGCTATCTGTGAGAATGTAATGGTAGGTATATTGCGGCGTATTATCCATTGCGCATCCTATACTCTTCGGAAATATCTAAACAATACAAAAACAGCAATGAATCTACGTTTTATTTTAGATCTCGCACCGTCTTATTGGCGCATGCGCAGTGCGCCGTCTTACGTTCTGACGAGTTTAGAAGTTTTTACCCATTCCAAATAAAGTGGGCAAAGCCGCTAAAAAGGTTTTCACTTAAAAAAAATGAATATTAACGTTGTGCATTTTTGATATTTTGGAATGGTTAGGGAATAATTTTGCACTAATTGCTTTAATTATCAGTATGAAAGTACTTTTATTTATGAGGTAGAATACAATATTTATTTATTGCGCTATCGTACACAAACATGTCAACACGAACATTTGCACAAGCGCCCTGTGCCGTATTATTCGCGCAAGCGCCCTGCGCCATCTTACGAATTTTCGATCTGACGATCTGACGCCAGTTTACAAGTTTTTAAGCATTACAGAAAAAATTGCGCAACGACGCTAAAGACGTTTTCACTTCAAAAAAAAATATTAAAAAATAATTTTAGTCTTAATAAGAATAAAGAATGCTGCTACAAATACAAACTATAAATGCCAATTTGAGTGAAAAATATCTTCATGACCGTATCCTCTAAAACGTAGGCAGGATGTACAACCAGGGCACACACAATTAGCCAAATTTTCTTACTTTTAGATTATGATATGTGGCAAGCCAATCGCGAACCGGGCCCTTGCCGTACCCCAAACAACGTTGCTTTTATTAGAAAAACACATTCTGTGTTGACCGATCCTGGAACCCAACTCAAGACCTCATGTGGCCAACGCCAAAACTAGACCATCAGATCGCATACGTTCGTTTAACCTAAAAAAAAAACTTTAAATTATGTGCCAGCCCTGGTCAAGCAGTTTTCAAAAGCGTGAGTCTTATGTCAGGACAATGTTGGTCTGAATGGCTACAATTTTTTTAGGGCAAAAGACAGCGAAAAAGCGCGGATCCACTGATCATAACTACAGCCTATACCATAGATGTTGTAGGTGCATCGCTGTCCTATGGCCGAGTTGTTGGGCCAATTGTACATTCAACTGTTACCCTACTCGCCGGACCGGAACAAGACATTGTTCACTACCAGGGTTAATAGCACTCTACCACCAGTGGTCTTGTTGATAATGAATGACCCGTTTTGCTCTGCTCGCCTCTTACGTGCTGCCAGGCAGGACGGTAGTGTTAGTCTATCCTACGCTGAGTACCCTGACCAACACAGGGAATAATCTACACTGTAAACCGTTACTCATATTTTCAATTTTATGATAAAATAAGTTTATATATTATAATTAACGTTGCCCGGGATATGGATATGCCAGGTTGGCGATAGACTTGCAACCTATTACATCGTGGGACTTCTACCTAACTTTATCTATTTTCGGCTATCTATCATCAAGGCACCTACGACTATCTTCAGCTAGTCGTGGGTGCCTTGGTTGAGCCTCTGCCTACCTCTTATGGGATATGGGCGTGAATATAATTTTTTTATACTCATACCCAGTTGTTGCTTACTCAAGATCTGTGTGTGATATATCTCAATTCATACGGAATTATGATACCGGAGGTCATTTATCCATGGAGCTGCTTTATGAGAGACTATTTGTTACAATAATAAATCTATGTAAAGATTTACTAACGAAAGGATTTCCCTTAAAATAAGCTAAAGATAATAGATATTAGTATCTTTACATAAATGCTTATTGTTTTGTGTTACAGTAAAGAATACATTTTCTTATACAGGGTGCCATTAGGCTTTACTAGGCTTACTTTAAAGTGCTATCAGTAGAAGTAGGGTTGATAACACCAAGGACATATTAAAGTAAGGTTTTTTTTTAATTTTGTAGGATAGAAAAAATCTTTTTCTTAGTTACATTTTTTTAAATTTTTTTACATAAGCTACACAGTGCGTATGGCCACCACGCTCTGGCTTCCTAAGTGTCTACTGTGGGCACAAAAGTGAATAGTATTAGGGTATCTTCCCAATTTCTGTGTTTAAAAAATAACGTAAGCATTTTAGTACTTAGGTTGCATATTTAAATACATCTGTATTTTTTTTATCAGACGGAACGAAACTTTGAACCCTAAAAAAATTTATGGAACAGTGTGACAGTTATCTCTGTCTTAACGTTATAAGTATATGTAGGTTTAAATATTATTACGGTAACAACTCAGTATTTATCATAAGTGTCACTTGTCCAATGATTATCACTTACCGTCAGGTGACCCGATTTCTGGTTAGCCAGCACATTTAATTAAAACAACTGAGTGTAGGAGATATACATATATAATATATTAGTCATTACACTTTTTTTGAAAGTCTAATCAGAAAAATATAGCGTATATTTGCCTATTAAACTACATGACCCCTGCAGCGGGGTAAATTGAATCGATCTTATAGAAAAGAAACCTAACTCTGACTATATTTAATAACCTAAATTATATAAATGAAACCTAACGACTAACGAAACACAGACTTTTACTTAGGATAAGGATCTAACGCATCATATTATAACTTTCGTTTGCTTTAATACTCATATTGGGTTGCCAGGTCGACGACGTCAGATGCCAGACAAACGAAATTTGGAATAATGTCAATTAACTGTCAATGTCAATGGCAACGCTAACTGTTGGCGTTTTACCTTCTAAATTAGGAAATTAAATTTACACACATGTCCTGTCTTTATTACAAATAGGTGTAATATACAATATCATGAGAATGTTAAATAAAAAAATAGGTATGTGGTAAGAATTAACACAAAAATAAGAAACAGAAAATTCATTTTTTATACGTATATGATAATGTACAAATGTCTTTTATGGCCTCTTAATTTGCCAAAAAGTATATTTTTGTAAAAATTTTAAAATTTAATTAGGAATGAAAAATGGATTTCTGACCATTAACATTATTGTATTGACTATGACGCCAAAATTCGGACATTTTGAAATTTATTTTAACCTTCTTAATTGATAACCATAAATACCACAGTGCAATATTTCTTAGCTTAAATCTCCATAACATAAGGTTGCCTGGAAGCGATCGCTGTTTTGTTGATAAGGCCGTCTTTGTATATCACTTAGTTTTAAAGTTTTATTTTTAGCATATTTTTAATGTATTTTAGTGCACAATAAAGAATTATTCTATTATATTCTACCGACATATGAAGATATACATATAAAAAATAAATGACACTTTTCAAAACACAGCTATGGCATTCATCATCATCATTAGTGCTCTCAATACATATAATGCGTTTAAGGCACTGATTACCGAATATTACAAATTTTTACTACATCCGAAGTAAGAGAGGAAGCAGAGGACAAAAAAATACATTACTAAGTATAATTCCTCGTTCGCCTCTGTGGTCTAGCGGTCTGGGTGTTGGACTTGACTGCATGAGGTCCCGGGTTCGAATCCCGGGTCGGCCAACAAAAAGAAAATTGGATTTTTCCAATTTTCTAATTAAAAAAAAATTTTTGTCGGGATTGGAAATGTGCCTGGTTGGCGATAGGCTTGCCACCTATCACATTATGGGACTTAGTGTCTTCGGCTAGTCGTGGGTGCCTTGGTTGTACCTCTGCCTACCTCTTCGGGGATATGGGCGTGAAGATACTTTAAGTATAACTAAAAAACTATGTACTATCAGAATGTTGATAAAATTTATGTGTGACCATATTGGAATCAGGATATATTTATCTAAAAAAAAAACATCAAAATCGGTTGGCGAATGGCCGAGCAATCGCGTAACAAATATTAAAAAAGCAAAAAAAAAACAAACAGTTGAATTGGGAACCTTCTTATTTTTTGTGTTAGTTAAATAACTCCGCTAGTGAGCGATAGGACCGTTACATCCTAGAATAGTTAGATATTTGATATTCAAGAATAAAATTAGAATTTTACTTCGGAGTCGATCCTTGATGTACACGAATAATGGATATTGCCTCTTATTTCGTCAGATGCGTAATATATATTGATTTGGGTTGAGCCAAATTGAGCTGGAACCTTTTTCGACGTATTGAATATGTTAAACATTTAATATCCATGTTAGCTATAGAAACTTTATAAGGTTTAAGGAATACCTTTGGTCGAATTAAACAAATTGATGTTATTCCTAATTAAACACACGCTATACACCTACCTACCTACTTAATGATGATTATATTACTATTTACTTATATACTATACTTACTATATACTTAGGTGGTAGTTTCGCAGCGACTCGCCCGGATTGGTAACACAGCTCTTACCTATTCCTGCCGCCATAACGCCATGACGTGTTCCGGTTTGAAGGGTAAGATAGCCGGTAAACGTACTTTTGCTCGAGGCCTAACATCCTGACCTCAGACTGGCAACGCACCATTACCACCTTTAGTGTCTCTCGACGGCATGAGTTTCTTACCATCAGGAAATCCGTCTGTTTGTTTGCCTTCCAATATCATAAAAAATATTTATCTACTTATATACTACTAGCTGACCCAGCAAAATTCGTATCGCTGGACAAAAGAGAGAGGACATAACATTTGGATGCTCCGATAGTAGCGCAGTCTGCCGGTTCAAATGTAAAACATTTAAAAATCAATCAAAAAAAATAATATAAAAATACTTAAAAATACATTTTCCATGACACCAAATTGTGAATCTAAACCATTTTGGAATTCCCTTGAAAACACATAAAAAGTTTCATCAAAATCGGTCCAGTCGCTTAGGATGCGTTCAATGACTAACACATGAACACAATAAATATATATTTCCTGGCAAACGTGCCGGTGGTTGACCAGATCAAAACCTATTATTATTATTTATGCACCAGATGGAAAGTGAGCTCCGCCGTGCCCTCACAGCTGTAACACTAGTAGTCTTACAGCTACGTTGCTGTCCTTATTTATAAGCTCTTTTCTTAAACGCCCCCAAAATCGTAATGTTTTGGAAACACTGCCGTCGTTAATAGATTCCATAATGTAGTTTGAGCTCTGAGTATCAAACCAACTACTCGAAGATTGTGAGGTAAGAAACCCACAAACAGGTATATAGATATCTATACTTATAAAATAACATGTCCTGACTGACTGATTTATCATCGCCGAGCAACGGTTAAAATTACAACCATTAAATTTGGTGATTATAGTCGTTTCATGGAGTAGAACCCCCTTAAGGGAAGAATTTTGGGTGAAATAGGGGTTAAAAATATGTATGAAAGCCCTTAGATATTATTAATTTTTGATTAAAATAATTAAATACGTTTAAAAACAGAAATAGGTTATTCACAAAGTTTTTAATTCAACCTCAGTTTAAACATATTAACTGCCACGCGAGCAAAGTCAAGGGTAACAGCTAGTTAATGTATAAATACTGTAGTAAGTTTAATGAACGCCTACTCTTAGAAATACATACACTTAAGCAAGAAGTCCATTCATGTAACCTATACGAGTATAAACTATTGGAAGGAGAGCCCTTGTGCAGTGACTCAGGCGCATCAGAAAATGGTGTGGTACCTTTACGCTTATATCTTGTATCCTTGCCACATAAGAACCCTTATACTGTTTGGGCGGTTATTGAGGACAGTCCGTCTAATTAGTAAAAAAAATAATATAAGGATTTCACTCCGGAGCGTCGGCAGAAGTTAAAACTAACAGTGTACATTTTTGATATTTGAATGGTTAGGGAAAAAAAATGTACTTTAACTTTATCCGCGTGCTGTCCTACCTTGAAAATATGTATAGCGGCCGGCGAAACTAAAATCACAGTATGAAATCCGACGACAACATTCGGTGGTTTTACTCATCCTACAACATTCTCTTACAAATTTTCAATCAAGTTACACAAAAATTGCACATCGCCGCCAAAGAAGTCTTCACTTAAAAAATCGATCCTCAGAAAAAATCAAGCGATAATTAAAAGTGTAGTAGTAAAAGTAAGTTCTCAATAATTAGCTCTTAAGTTTAGGAACTTCTCTCTTTACCTCATCTCTCAGATATCTCATCTTAATCTCACCATAAACAAATTTACAGGATGTCCAGTAATTAACCCTTTAACTGTGGCTAGCTCGACTGATCTAGATGAGATATAGAATGTCATATTAGAAATTACTTAAAATAGGAAGTTCATAATATTTAAGTTCAGCAGAAGGTAAATTTTGATTTTATTAATAGATGAAGATATATTTAATGAAAATAAAATTAATCGTTGATTAATTATAGATTCTCAAATAATAATTATTATTAATAATATAGATAATAAAGAAATATAAGATCCTAATGATGAAATAATATTTCATGAAATAAATCTATCAGGATAATCTGAATAACGTCGAGGTATACCTGCTAGTCCTAAGAAATGTTCCGGGAAAAATGTTAAATTTACTCCAATAAATATTGTAATAAAAGCCTTGAATTCAAAATTGCGAAACGATTGTTTACAGTCTGATAAAGTTTATTTAATTTATGATTTTAAACGGGTCAAAACGCGTAAAACACTCACTTGCTTTTTATATCACATTTTGGTTCTATTGCAAAAGTTCAAATTACAAATTAAAATGACTGATTTTTATTATTTTATTATTTACCGTTATTTTTGCAACCGGATAGAAATATCAAGATGTGAAAAATAAATGAGATGATTTTAATCATTATTGTAAATTAAAACAAGGAGGTTCTTAAAATTATTTCAGATTAATTGTAGATTTTAATAATATTATGATTGTAAATAATAAGGTGTGGTTTGCAAAAAATTGACTAATGACTAAATTTGAATAATTTAAGGCCGATTTTATTAAATCGTGAAAGTTGATGTAAATTTCAACTTGACTAATTGCATAATAATATGATAATAGTAATTCAAAAATAAAAAAAAAATCTATTCGATACTTTCAACAATAGCTGATCTGTAATTACTCTGGCTAAAGAGTATTTGCATTCTATGTTTATTCATGAATATGCTGTTACACACTTATAGTTTTGCTGTCGTATAAACAATATATACGTATACTACTTATATTTTGTACAAGATATCAAAAGTTTGACATTAAATTGTAAATATATAAAAAATATATAAAAATAAAAACATATTTAAAAAGTTATGAGTATCAAACTCATAACTTTTTAAATATGTTTTTATTTTTATTCATTATTTTAACTACAAAATCATTGAATACTAAAATATTAAACTATGTCTGTAAATGAAATATACACTTCACTTTTTCGATTGTTACTGCAAATGAGAAAAGTTTTACATCAATTAAAAGATGATTTACGCCATGTTTCTTCAAAATACAACAATTGCGAGTTTAATTAACGTTAATTAGTTAAAGACGAATTTGCAGCATGGTAATGTATTTAAAGATCTTAGACACCCCAAGGATGTAAAAGAAATAGAACGGTTATGAATAAAACGACGATGATGATTATAATGATGTCTGCATGTATGCATGCGATGCTGTTAGCAGCTGTGCGAGCAGTGAGTACTAACTACTATTGTTCTGTTATCAGTTGGTGGAGCCATCATCTACGGCACAGGGGGTATGGGTGCGTCATGGGTAGAGCCAATGCTTGGCTTTGGCTCAGCTGGTATTGCAGGTGGAAATATGGCGGCTGCAGCTCAGTTCTATTATGGAAACCTGCCTGCCGGGAGTATAATTTCAAAGATGACATCTGCAACACCATGCAGATGCTGTGGCTTCAACACCATGAGTGCATATTTGAGATGCAGTAGGAAGTTGAACTTACCTAAATTTAGCGTGACGAGGACTGTTTGAAGTCGATATTAATGACTTTTTTGGTGATAAGCCATTATCCTCAGCTACATTTTCATCATCTTCAGATATTGAGGGGAGTGTCAGAGATGGATGTCCATTTCCATCCGACTCCTGTTCAGCTTCATAACCTTCCCGTAGATTGTACGTCAGGTCGTGCTGGATGTCGTGGATGAACTCTTGCTGGTATTCAGGGTAGAGTCGCAACACCTCTGCTAGTCCAGTCATATTGATGCATTTCAAGTCGCAGTAGGTGAGAGCCTGCGAAAAATAAATTAATTTTAGGTGACTTTTACTATTATAATTATCAATGAAGAGGACGAAAGCGAGATTAGATGGTAAGGAACCTCCGCCAACTAAGAGTAGCTACAAGACCAGGGGTATCTCAATTGCGTTTTAGACCTTATAGTAATAAAAGTTTCTTCAAGGTCTCCAAGTTATAGTGGCATAGTGCAAGGAAGACATATGAGTATCTACGGATTACAGTTATGAGTTACGTTGAGTGAGTCTGTCTTTTTTTTATAATGGGAGGCAAACAAGCAGGCGGATTTCCTGATGGTAAGAAAATCACGCCGCCTAGAGACACCAAAGGTGGTAATGGTGCGCTGGCAATCTGTGGCAGGGATGTTAAGCCTCCAGCAAAAGTAAATTTACGGCAAGCATTGGACGATATGGTGGCAGGGATATGTAGAGCGATGGTACCAATCCGTGCGAGTCGCTGTGAAACTCTACACCTAGTAGGATGTCACGGTGTTAGTGACTGTAAGCCCATGCTCGCCTTTTAAGCGTTGCCTGGCTAGGAAACAGATGGTCTATTCTGCAATGGAGGAGGAGGATTGTGAGTCGATGAAAGTTACGTGTCAAAATGGTCGAGACGTAATTTAGATTTCCAACGCTAGCTCCGGATGGGGAGGTCAGGAGGGGGAATTAACCCTAATAATTACCCTGATGAACCTGTTTGTTTCTGAAGGAGGTTGTTGAGACTTACTGATGTAATAAAAAACCACCATGGGAACTAATTTGTCACCACAAACGTAAAGATTTTGACCAAACTATAGATACAGTGTGTTTGTAATTCCGTATCCGGTCCAAATGCACTTGAAAGTATCTAAATAACGTATCCAAAAATAATAAAATATTGTAGAAAAAAGTATAGTGAAAAGAGTAAAAGTTTCAGTACTTAAATTACCCCAATATTTTGTACATTTTCAAAATGTGACAACACTAACTAAACGCCGGTATGTAAAACATGCGATGATCTGCCACATGAGTTGAAATAAGTACACCAAACAGACGGCTGATTATGTGTCTCAGTGGCCCACTCAAAATGGAAAAGTGTACATCAAATAGCTGTCAAATGACGAGTTTTGAATTTGCTATCTTCAGTGACCAACAGAAATACAATAGAGTACATACTTTGCTATTTTGAGTTGGCAGCTGAGATACATAATCAGCGCCCAGGACCTTGCATTTCATCACTTGTTTGGTCAGATTTAATTAATTAAATCGCCAACATAATTACATTTTTGAGAGAATCTAAAAATAACTATATATTAAGAACCGTATTTCGATACCGAACAACATCTTTATATACCTTAACCTTATGAACCAGACAGGGGTTTATAAACATGCTGTATATATCTAGTTCATTTGAAAAATTTGATGGTGAAGAAGATGATAATGCCCAACGAAAACTGACTAAAATATATAAGCACTCTTGGAAAAGTTTCGTAAATTGAATCCTAACCCTAAAGTAAGCAAATTATATGCTTGCGATATGGGTGGTAGTCAGCGATACTAATAAATACAAAATTAAATACGTAAATAGATAACAGTATAAATTTAACATAATAATTAAGTAATAAACATTCAGGTCTGTAAATGCAGACATCTAAATGTTTACCACACACTAGCGGCCCGCCCCGGCTTATCTCGAATTATGAAATATACCTGTAAACCTTCCTCTTCAATCATTTTATCTATTAAAAAACGTTGCGTAGTTTTAAAGATTTAAGCATACAAAGCGAAATAGGGACAGTGCAGCAACTTTGTTTTATACTATGCAGCTCTTTGAGTAATATTGTTCTGTGCTATGTAGTGATGTTTATCACAAATACAGTCGGATATCGAACCGATTAGTCGATGGAGTCAAGCGTGTGCGCTAACCCTTCTATCACAATAAACATATTTGTGGCAATGCGATTTTTTGATTATACTTGGTAACTTTATTTTAATATGTTAAAACTGTTGTGCAATAATGAAATAAACAATCCTACTTCCTACTAATATTATAAATGCGAAAGTTTTGTGTATGTTTATAAGGATGTTTGTTACTCTTTCACGCTGGTATGGCTGAACGGATTTGTCTGAAATTTTGAACACAATAGACTTTGATCTGGATTAACACATAGGCTACTTTTAATCTCGATCTTACAACGGGTTTCTGAGTAAACGCGGGCGAAGCCGCAGGCAACAGCTAGTATTAATAAACATCGTGTAAATGACAGCGTACCGAAAAATGAAACCATGGATTCTGTACATGATAGACATGCATATGTAGTTGGAATTTCGTGTCGGAAATTTCATGATTTTTTAAAAAAAAAAATTTTTTTTAATGATTTCCTTATTTTTTTATTAATACTATCTAACCCAACTCAATTTTTATTTAAAATCTAATAAATAACACATTTTTACTAAAAACAGCAATGTAATAAAACAGGGTATTAGGTCGGCACTTACAGCTCCCAACTCGCACTTAATGCATATACTTTGTTCGCTATACATTACAGGCTGCAAAATTGCTAAATATTTAACCACTTGTTTCCCACAAAAACTGATAACGTAATTTTGAAGTGTATCTAAACTATTACAGAAGCGTTCGTTACGGTGTCAAATACACCCTGTATAATAAAGTAACATTAGATATTACCTTAACGTCGCTGCTTGATTTAACCACGACGTCGGGGTTGTTGGACTGTGAGGTGCACGTTCCATTATAGGCGTGTGTGTGTGTGTTCATATCGCAACCCACTAAATCCCCTTTACCTAAAACAGAATTGTGTATTATTTTTATGATATTGGAAGGCAAACAAGCAGACGGATTTCCTGATAATAAATTCACGCTGCCTAGAGACACCAAAAGTGGTAATAGTGTTGCCAACCCTTAGCCAGGATGTTAGGAATCGAGTAAAACTGAGTTTACCGGCTACTTTATCCTCCGACCCGGAACACGTCAACGGCAAGCGCTAACGATATGGCGGCAGGATTAGTTTAATGCAGTGGTACTAACCCAGGCAAGTCCCTGCAAAACTCTACCACCTAGTCAGATGTCACGGTGCTAGTGACGGTTATATTGCTTTAAAATTTTTAGAAAGGCATAATAAAACAAGTGCCGACAATGATGGAAAGAATGAAGTCTTTAGCGGTATCAATAGGGTACTAGTGGGCTGGGTAGTGGACCCAGAAGGGAGTGAAAGTTTTAAGAAAAAATCAGGGCGACCGTCGGTTTTCCGTGACTCTGTATTATGGCTAACAAATATAGATGATGAAGGAAAACGTTCCTGTTACTGTTGTCCGCTACACTAGTGCTTCAAGTAAATGCATTTAAGATTCACTTCTACAATTAAAACTTTGAAATAGGAAAACATAATCTAAACACAGATTTTCTTAAAACTTACCAAGTATAGCTACCACCATTTCATTTTGCATGACCTCCATGGAGCCATTGCATATATAATAAATATATGTGAGCGCATCGCCCTTGTGGACAAGGTACTCTCCAGGGGCGCAGAAGTTGTTCCTGATATGCAGGGATAGCAGCTTGAGACATCCTTGGGAAGCCGATTCGAATATGGGAAGGGATAATATCTCTCTGTGCAAATGTAAGGAAACGTCTCCACGTAATTCTTCTGGGAATTCCTTTAGCGTCTGCAAACGAAATATCTCACTTATAAACTGTTGAAGAAAATCCTTTTTACGATTCCGTAGTCGAATGGCAGAAACTGAAAATGTAAGGGTTCTGTTTCTTTCGACTCGACATGTCCGTATGTCACGTTTTGTGTATTATTTAAACAACTTTTAATATAGGATTTTTCTTTGGGGAAATTCCTCAGATATGAATACTATATTTGTATTACAAAAAAGAGCTGTTAGAGCTATTTATCTATATATTAATACGTGATGCCAAAACTTTGGACCGCTTTTTACAAAAATTGCGCGGACGCAGGAGAATAAAATTTAGCACACTTATAGTTCATGTGTAGGAGAAGTGCAAAACGCAATTTTTTTAAATAATAATGCTTATAAAGTACATTAAATCATTAAATAAAACATTACCCACACTACCATGCATTTGACACACACAAACTAATATATCGAATTTGACGATGAAATGTCACAGATGGCGCACTAACTATTCAGGAAACAAAGTAGTTGGTACTTAGAAATGAAGATGGCGTTCTTATCAACAAGATATTAAAATTTGGATATTAAAATATTAAAATGGTCGAATTTCGACGAATGGGTGACCACTAGTAATCTTAAATTGAGAAATTCCGTCCGAGAAAAAATCAAAGAAATAAATATTTTAACATTTAATTCTCTATCAAATCAAATTAAAAAGATCGAAGATCTTATGTTGTCGCCTCTGTGGTCTAGCGATTCGGAGTCAGACTTCTTGAAGCCCCGGGTTCGATCCCCGGGTCTACTAAAACTATAAAATTAGTAGATTCTTTTTGGTCAATGTATATTTTCTTACATTAGGCTACCCATTGTTATTAAAGGTCAACCTTTAAATAAGTTAAAAAAATCTATGAAAAAAATTGTAAGAAAGGCTATTAAAAAATCTCAGAGTGTTTAGAAGACGAACATGATAGGGAATAGACGCTTCAATCTCTAATTGCAATTTGTAATACTTTTTATTTAAGTTGTTTATCTATCTCCCTATCTATTTAGTCTCGCTAAAACTCGAGAACAGCTGAACCGTTTTGGTTGATTTTGGCTTTGTATTATTTGTTCAAGTCCAGGAAGGGTTTAAAAGATAAGAAAAAGGAAAAAGTACGAAGAAACTATTGCAAACATCACAGACAGACATCTGACTAGGTGGTAAAGTTTCGCAGCGACTCGCCCGGATTGGTACTCCCGCGTTAACTATTCCTGACGCCATAGCGTCAATGCTTACCGTTGACGTGTTCCGGTTCGGAGGATAAGCTAGCCGGTAACCTCACTTTTGCTAGAGGCCTAACACCCTGGCCTTAGGTTGATAACGCACCATTACTACCTTTGGTGTCTCTAGGTGACGTGACTTTCTTACCATCAGGAAACTCGTCTGCTTGTTTGCCTTACAATATCGTAAAAAAAAAAGTGTATGGCCGCCGACGCGCACACAAGTAGTACTTGTATGGTTTACGTGAATAAAGTTTTTTTATTCTGATTCACGTACATCAAGGTCTTTTGCTAACCCAGTGTGAAAAAAAAGAAAGAAAAAACATATTTTTACCTAGTCCAAACACTGGAATCCACGAAAGAGGGAAAATTACGCTTCAGTAGTGTGTATATTTAATGCAATGTTAGTTTTGTCAACAGACGCGGCTTATTTTTTTACGAAATCTTATGAGATTTAGAAACATAATAAAAAGTCTCTTAATAAAAAGCTCTAAATTTTATTTTTAGCACTTGCCCTGTGCTTGGGATAAATTTCTATAAATTTTTAAAGAAAGAAAAAAAAAAAAACTACCCGCGTTAACGGGTTAGAAAGGAATTAAAAATTTCGCCACGGGACTTGAATCCTCAGTAGCTCAATTGGTTAGAGCATTCGTCGGCTTGAGACGAAGGGTACAGGTTCAAATCCTGTCTGGGGCGAAATTTTTTCTTTCTTTAAAAATTTATAGAAGCTCTAAATTTGTTTGCAAACCAAACAAATTGAAATTCCTTGAATGAACCTCAAACACAAAAAAGTTAAAATCATAAACTCGATCTCGTCTTTTGTCTCGTCTTATCACAACAACTTTTTATTGTTAAATATTTGCACGCCATTTAATTCAGAGTATACTAGAGATAAATCATTATTACAGGTCAAGGGTCGCCCGAGTGGCTCGCTCACGTCTCTGTCAAGGGATTATTGTTTACTCTGCTACGGACTATTTAACATTAACGGGGATCCCGTTTTATTAACACTTAAGATCGCTTTCGTCTAAACGACGACTGGCTTTTACTTTCACAATATTTCACATTAAATACTTACGTATTTACGAAGGAGGGGAAGAGGTAAGCAATTTCTTTATAGTAAAGGATGATGACGCCTTAATCAATGTTGATAGAGCATTGAATCAAAAATGCTCCATTCCTTGCCATCAGACAAGACGACCTAATGTAAGTTTACTTGCAACCTTAGCCTTAACATGGAAAACAATGACGAGCATTGAAATCTTTGTGGCAGGAAAGTTTAACACAATAGTATTTACTATTTAGGCTTGCCGACTTTAAAGTACGAATTTGGGGAAATGTGGAACAAGGATTTCGATAGCGGGATTCAATTAATTTTGTTCATAGTACATTAAGTGTGGTTTATAGAAGACGAGAAATGTGAAGTATAATGAAAGTTAAACTAATTCTCGTCAACATTTACTAAAAAAATAATAGTTTACTTGTGGTGTAATTTCCACTGCGGTAAGAAGACTTTAATTGGATTGAAATTAGTATTTTAATTGAGATTTTACACTTTTAAGGATTACTTTTATGCTTAAACAAAAAATTTAATGTGAGTGCGTGCCTATTTCCTAGAACGTGCTATTAAATGGAACGTGCCAGAAAGGGAACGTCCCGCACAAACATTGGTACGATTGGCTACCCTAGTGGTATCGAAGTCAGACAAGCTTTGAAGGACTTCATGACCTACTCTGAATTAATGTATCCTTTAAGTACCCACAATGTGGTAGCTGAAAACATATCCTGCTATCATATTGTGGGACTTAGTGTTTTGCAAGTAGTGGGTACACTAGAGTCTAGTAGTGCCTCTGCAGAGATTCGGATGTGAAAGAAGTGAAAAAACATTTAAATAATCCAGGATTACTTAAATTTCTAGATTATTTCACAAACGAGCCATCAGGTTAGGTTAGATTAGTGTTGTGCTGCAGGTGTTTTACACCAATAAATAAATTCTACTCTCTTCCTCCTCTTTATTTTCCTCACTTATATCATTTTGACCATTTCTATACTACTTTCATGCTTCCTCTGAGACAGAGATTAATCCAAAGCATGAATCAAAAACTCGCTTGGAAGTAGGTACGTACGAGCAGCTTCTCCAGCACTCCATTCAGGTTATTACCTTTGCGTACTATCTTTTGATACATACGCATACACATACATATCTTCAAGTCAAGTCCCTTGCAAGGGAGGCAGAGAGTATCGAGTGCCAAACTTTACACGATCCTGTCTAGCTTCCTTCACATTCATTACCCTTATCATGAAAACACGCCGGCTTTGGAGACACTTGACAACACCCTCGGATAAAATCCGAGCGATCTGATCGTGGAATATCAACCTAGGTCTTTCCGGGTACCTACATCCATTCACATTCGCATTGTATATCTAGTATGGAAGTAAACATTTATAAATATTATATAACGTGTAATGTATTTAGTCTCACTCTCTAGTCGACTTTTTTAATTGATTTATTATGGCATTATGAAAGAAACAAAATAACAAATGCAAGATGCCTCAAGAACTATAACACATTTATGTTGGTTTTTTTTATCACGAAGCTGGATGCATAATTACTTTTCATCGAGTTTCAAATAAACGATTCTAAATAAGTTTTACTTTAAAAAGCAATAGGTTATTCTACATTTTTTTCGATATATGTATCTTACCTCATGTATATCGATGCCATGGTTCAGCGACCACATGGTTTGAAAATAGTCCTGCATTCGCTGTTTCAGTTCTTTTGGCACTTGATTTATGGTGAGGAAGTCCTTCAGGTCCCGCCATTTGCACTGGTACATTGATCTTCGGGAGTACATCCTTTGTATGATCGCGGTGACGTTACCAAATACAACCGCATGCATGAGCGCTGCAAAAATATATCAAATTAAAACGGTTAAATCTCTCACTATTTTATTACACACACTATTATATTATTTTTAATAATACTTTTTTCCATATTCTTAGAACTAAATTAAATTCTAACTCTCAGATCGCCCACGTTGTTACGGTTCCGCTGTCTGCCTCTCTGCCAGGCAGCTCATAAGAGCTAAGAACAGGGTTAATTCCAATAAGACCACCGGTAGTAGAAAGTTGTGCAGCTACTTGTCCATGCTATAGATCTAAGGACTTATATATATATATATATATATATATATATATATTTGGGATAGGTTGCGCAGCTCGAAGAACATTATCCTTCAAGCTGTATTAAATGACATGTTCAGACATTGGATAGCTGTGCATCGGAATAAGAAACATCTTTGACTGATTTACAAGTACATAAGTAAATCTAGATATTTACTGTTTCTGTTTTAAATTTAATTTGTACATTTTTATTGTTTTACTGTAATTGTGAAAAAAAAATGTTGTGAATAAAAATACATGTATGGGTATTTTTGCCTGCAATAAAAAACTCATTATTATTATCTGTCGCTGCCGACATAATGACTGTCATGTTTAGTTCCAGAGAGTAGTTTAAATGGTAAACTTGCAAAACAGACCTAAAACCCCAGCCAAAAGACAGTGACGCACCGATAACATCTACTGTGTGTTCTACTCAGTTCTGTAACTATCAGGAGAGTCAAGTGATTGTTCATTGGCTTATAACAAAAAAAGTCTTGGTTACGAAAAAACATGAAGTAAAACTACAGATGCAGTCTTCAACCCCATCAAGTTGTAAGACTACAGTACTATCTCCGTAAGGTAAATACTGAAGTTTTTAGTCACTAAAGTAAACACTGTAGTTCTTGTATAGTAAGGTAAATACTGTAGTGCTTGATTACTAAGGTAAATACTGCAGTTCTTGGTTACTAAGGTAAATAATGCAGTTCTTTTTAACTAAGGTAAATACTGTAGTTCTTGTATAGTAAGGTAAATACTGTAGTTCTTGGTTACTAAGGTAAATACTGCAATTTTTGTGTACTAAGGTAAATACTGCAGTTTTTGGTTACTAAGGTAAAAAATGCAGTTCTTTTTAACTGAGGTAAATACTGTAGTTCTTGTATAGTAAGGTAAATACTGTAGTTCTTGGTTACTAAGGTAAATACTGTAGTTTTGTACAGTGAGGTAAACACTGCACTTCTTGGTAACTAATTACTGTAGCTTTTTGTTATTAAGTTAAATACTATTGTTGTTAGTGACTATTGTTCTCGTCCTTGTCTCACAAAATTAATAACATTTTGTTACGTTCGAAGTTTCAGCACTTAAGAAATAAAATAGCATTGTTTGATTTAAAAGCTTTTATTGCATATACAGTTTTGGACAGGTAAAACCAATAAAAACCTTAAAATAATGACAGTGTTCCTCAAATACTGAAAATAACTATTTCAAGTTCAGTTTAAACAGTAACTCAGTTAAATCTCTCTAACGAGGACGTAAAATAGTTCCAGGTCTCACAATGAATTTGCAGTTCGTGTGAAACTCATTTCACAACTTCGCATAGAATTAATGTTAAAAGGATTGTGTTAGTTTACTCAAGCATTTGGTTATGAAAATAAAGAAACATAACTTAAACGCATTAAAATTGCAGAAGACTGACTTTAATCTCAATGTAATAAACAAATATATATACACACTCATACATATCTTTACGCCAAGTCCCTTACAGGGTAGGCAGAGAGTATCAAGTGCCAGACCTCACGATCCTGACAAACCTGTCTGGCTTCCTTCACATTAATTACAATTTTCATACAAACACGCCGGTTTCGGAGACTCTTGACACTCTTAATAATATTCGAATGATCTGATCGTGGAAGGTCAACCTTGGTCTCCCCGGGTACCTACATCTATCCAATATTAAACAAAATTAAAAAAACACTTTTCAGATCTTAATAAAAATTAAATGACTGCATTGGTTTCTTTAAAATGCAGCTTACCGAGAAAACTTACAAGGGAAGAGTTCGGCAAACATTAATTATATCGTGGCATGGCTATATGTGGAAAAATACAGATATGTTCCAGATTTCCTTGTTAAACAGCAGAATTGATTTCAATATATAAGCACAGATTAGATATAAAATCTTAGAAAATTACATAGGCTACTTTCGATTTTATTTCAATTACCTTCGTGTACTATTTATATGTGAAAATAGGGAATGTATTTTTGATTTCACGACAAAATCGTTAAAATATTTTTTATGAAAATAGAGTGGAAATATATTTACCCTTGCGGAGGACATGAACTATTTTTCCCCGGTCTAAACTGTAAACCGCGGGAGTGTTAGTGTATTGTTTAGTGTGCCCTGGTTGTGCGTCTGCCTATCTCTTTGGAGATATGAGTGTGAAGATACTTTATTCGTGACTAAATGTTTATAATCCGCTAGTACTGTGTTTAAAAGACCTATCTAAAATGCTATATATGATTCCAATTTCCAATTCTCATGATATCGAGATTCAAGAGTAACCCTACTGGTCCGATTTATTATACCATTCCAATTATCCAGTGACCCAATCACTAACTGGTGATGGAATCGTCACCTCTCTACATTACAGGTTAAATTATAATTGACTGGACCGTGATAAAGTTTGGCACACGTGCAGGCATGCTCAGTAAAAAGGATAAGGGCTACTTTTATCATGTAGGGTCTGTAGACATAACACCTTTAAATTGATAGATTGATGGATGAATTAAATAACTTGTTTGATATAAAATTATATCTTTATTAAAAAATTTTATTTATTATTATCAAACAAGATATAATTTTATTATTATAAAATTATATCTTGTTTGATATAAAATTATATTTATGTCGCCTCTGTGGTCTAGCGGTCCGGGTGTTGGACTTGACTGCATGAGGTCCTGGGTTCGAATCCCGGGTCGGCCAACATAAAGAAAATTGGATTTTTCCAATTTTCTAATTAAAAAAAAATGATGGTCGGGATTGGAAATGTGCCCGGTTGGCGATAGGCTTGCCACCTATCACATTGTGGGACTTAGTGTCTTCGGCTAGTCGTGGGTGCCTTGGTTGTACCTCTGCCTACCTCTTCGGGGATATGGGCGTGAAGATACTTTTTTTTTTTTACTTAAAATTATATTGAGTTCAAATTGCTAATGATAGTGTGACGCGTGCGCAGACTTGATGATTTTTTATTGAACTAAATGATTTAACATTATAAAATGAAATTTGCCGACTCTGCGATATGATTTTAATTTGCATTATTGTACGATGGCCCGTACATATCCCAAAAACTTAATGGGCTCCAGTATTAGCTAATTAATTTTAGTCTGAGGAAATACATGGTTTTAGTCATTTATTCCAAAACGCCGAAGAAAATATATATATAACATAGAAGTGAAGCTACGAGCAATAATTTGTATTAAGGATGAAATTGAAATTGAAGCTGTTTTATATCAACACCAGTCAAGGAAATCTTCTAAGAAAACTATTAAAATTAAAAAAAAATTTGGATAACCTTTGACAGGACCTATCCGTGAGGTAAGAATAATTTCGATGACATCACCTTGTAAACTTAATAACTTCATCGAAATCCGTCCCTTCGTTAAGGAGAGCCATGAGAAACACACGTTAAACTTTTCCCGAGGACTTTTACAAGGAGGGGTTAAAAAATCACAATAGTTTAATTTCACGTTATCAAAGTTACAGGTGAATGTTAGTATTAATCTTCCATTAGATGCGTCGAGCGTGATGACGTTGACATCCTAAAGGAATGTGTACGTAGTGAATCTCGGAGAATAACACTATCTCTAAATAAGTTGGATGTTGGTATTTGTAACAGCTTTTTGGCGTTCCCACTATCTGAGAACGCCAAAAAGCTCTATGGTATTGCTAAGATAAGAAAATTTTAAGTATTTTTTTATTTTCATTACTTTTAATTTAAATTAATGTCGCATTATTGAGGTGACATACCCACTAGGACAAAACCTCATTAAATAAATAAATAAAAAATGCTGCATTAGATTGTGTATTGAAATATACCACAACGTAGAAGTTCACTATGAGTTCATAGATACACCCTCGGGCACACGACTGGTCGGATACAACGTAGTTATTACTATGCTTATTAAGGTTGCATTGTTGTGCGTATGAAGGAATTGTTCGGATTTTAATTTGTATAATCTACTCCTACTATTCTATGTGATTTAAAATCTTATAATCTAAATGCAGTGAAAACAGACTTCAATTTCAATATAAAACTAAGTTTAAAAGATAGAGTATTTTTCTCAATTTACCTGGGATTCCATCACCATATACTGACATTAACAAAAGTATCACCTCGGAAATATGTTATTTCAAACAAAAAATCTCGTTTAAACTAATTTTCTGTAAAAGTTATATTTTAGTTTGATCGTTCTCCAATTTTAGAAGAAACGGGAAAATACATAAAATCTTCATACATCATTACCCTTACATTTTACCACTTTGGAATTGTCTCTGCCGCAAACTATTCAGTTTAGAAAAAATATATATTAAAAAACTGTATATAATTTTGAAGACCTACATATTATCTATATCCATAGATACCCTACACTTATGGGTTTAATAAAAAACTGAGTTTCAATGCTAAGAATAGGAAATCCCCAATTTTTTACTATTTTGGTGTGAAGATCTAATTGCAGTGCAGAGAATACACCTACTTAACAAGTTTCCGTAGCATATAACAGAACAGTTCATATAATATCGGAAAAAATTGGCTGTGAAAAAGGACGGACGTACAAACAAACATGACGAATCTACAAAGGATTCATTTTTTGGCCATTCGTTACGGAACTCCAAAAAGGAGGGGGTGATATGTTCGACTTCTGTATTTTTTATGTATTTAATAGATTGCGCCGTCATTTCTAAACCGATTTTAAAAACTCTTTTTTTATTAAAAATAGCACACGTCGGAGGTGTCCTAATTGTCACCAAGTCTGGATCTGCTTCCTGAGGAAATCGTGGGACACACAATTCAAATTCAACATGTCAACCATATTTTTTAAATCAAACATTTTTTTGGAGTAAATATGAACGTTAATTTTAATTAGAAAAATATGCGAATAAGAATATATAGATTATTGAATTCATTTGTCAAACGACGCACAATTATTCACCAACACACGAGTATCAGCGCTGACGGAAATTTTGACGATGTTTCGGCCGGAACCGAAACTTAGACTGAAAATCCCCGAAACCGAAATTAGACTTTAGCAGGTCACTGTAAACACTTA
>NJDC01027365.1:38893-70774 GCA_002245475.1 Calephelis virginiensis | reverse complement strand
CAGAGAATACACCTACTTAACAAGTTTCCGTAGCACATAACAGTACAGTTCATATAATATCGGAAAAAATTGGCTGTGAAAAAGGACGGACATACAAACAAACATGACGAATCTACAAAGGATTCATTTTTTGGCCATTCGTTACGGAACTCCAAAAAGGTGGGGGTGATATGTTCGACTACTGTATTTTTCATGTATTTAATAGATTGCGCCGTCATTTCTAAACCGATTTTAAAAACTCTTTTTTTATAAAAAATAGCACACGTCGGAGGTGTCCTCATTGACCGCCTCGTTGGTCGAGTGGCTAGCGGACACGCCTAACTACATCGACCAACTGTGAGGCTCGGGTTCGATTCCCGACGGGGGCAGGCATTTGTGTGATGAACATTTAAATGTCTGCATTTCTGGGTCTGGGTGTTTATTAAATTTATTCTGGTATCTATTTAAGTATTTCTATGTATTAAAATCGTTGACTAACACCCATAACATAAGCATATAATTTGCTTACTTTGGGGTTAGAAAAAAAAAATTGCCACCAAGTCTGGATCTGCTTCCTGAGGAAATCGTGGGACATACAATTCAACATGTCAACCATATTTTTTAAATCAAACATTTTTTTGGAGTAAATATGAACGTTAATTTTAATTCGAAAAATATGCGAATAAGAATATATAGATTCTTTATTGAATTCATTTGTCAATCGACGCACAATTATTCACCAACACACGAGTATCAACGCTGACGGAAATTTTGACGATGTTTCGGCCGGAACCGAAACTTAGACTGAAAATCCCCGAAACCGAAATTAGACTTTAGCAGGTCACTGTAAACACTTACAGCCTTACTAATAAAAAATGTTACACACGTGTTTACGAGGTCAATAGTTATACAGCGTATTAAGAATGAATAAGATTTACACAACGCATAAGCATTGTCTCTACTAATAAACTTTTTCTGAGGTCTGTCTAACTATTAACGTATTATAACGAGATTACGTTATAACTCTTGTCAAATCTGTTCGGAAACTATTAGATGTTCATATATATTTTTAGAAATAATATTAGGACTAAGAAAACAATTTTTAAAAACGTTTTAATAATTATTTATTAGTTATTTCTAGAAAGTATTTTACATAATATTATTTGTTTTGTATAATTAAGTTAGTATTAAAAATGTTTTATATGCATGTCTTTATACACGATAAAGATCACAGATCAATCCAGAAAACCTAATTGATTTTAGAACGATTTTGTACTCTTTTTATCAAAGTTCATAATATGTACATATTAAACCTTTTTAATGTGTTTTAGGTTTTTAACATGATCTACTATTTATGATTGGCATATTAAATAGTGTAGTAAAATATTTATAATAATTAATATTAATATTATAAAAACGAAGGTCTGTCTCTCTTTCCATTGCTTTTCTACTGTTAAGCTGCTGTAACGATTTTGATAAAATATTATATATTTATATTGCTACAGATCCGAGTTCACACATATCTTATTTTTCAAATATCAACTCCAAAAGGACTATGACGGGTTATGATTTTTTTATGAAAATCGTAGCTACTTTATGCTGACGAAGTCGTAAATAATCTATCGTAGATTTAGAACTCAAATAGCAACTCGTGTTGGTCCAGAGCTGTTGAGAAGAACAGACCATTTCCTTTTTTACCAAGCAGGTCATAACATACGAGGGCCATTCAATAAATTTTTAGCCTAAGAAAAAATAAAGAAAATTTTGAGAAAGTTAAGATTTACTTTTCAACATAGTCTCCTTTCAATTCAATACACTTGCACCAGCGATGCTCCAACTTTTTTAACCCGTCAAAAAAATACGATTTCCCGAGGTCTTCAAAACAGGCCTCTGTGGCGGCGATGACCTCATCATTCGACCCAAATCTTTTGCCGGCGAGTGACTTTTTCAGATTTGGGAACAAGAAAAAGTCGCATGAAGCCAAGTCCGGAGAATACGGTGGTTGGGGCAGCAATTCGTAGCGCAATTCGATCAATTTGGCCATGACAACGGCGGAGGTATGAGCCGGTGTTGTTGTCTGGTGTGAGCAAACGCGGCACCCATCGCGCCGACAACTTTTTCATACCCAATTCTTCGTGCAGAATATGATGCACTGTCCCATCTGCGATGCCTACAGTCTCAGCTATCTCGTGAATCTTCAGTCGCCGGTCTGCCAACACGAGATCGTGGATTTTTTTACGTTTTCATCTGTAGTAGCTGTTTTCGGTGCACCTGGGCGCGGCTCATCAAAAACTGACGTGCGGCCACGAGCAAACTCGTTGAACCAATTTTTGACGGTCGCCATCGAAGGAGAAGAGTCACCGTACACAGCATCCAAGCGCTCTTTGATTTCGCTGCGCGTTTTCCCTTCCAAAAACAAGAATCTAATCACCGAACGATATTGCTCTTTTCCATTTTTGCAAAACCGACCGACACGCTCGCTTCCAAAGGCTGTCAAAACAAAACAAATAAAGGGAAAAGACTGAAAATTACTTGATAGACTTCAAAAAATATTTACTGCACGATAGTAAAACTCTTTTGTAACAACAACGCCATGGGGCGATGAAGCTAAATAATTATTGAAGGCCCCTCGTAGTTAAAGCTTAAAAGACGATAACCGATAGGTCATAAAACAGAAATGTTGACACATAATTCGATTCTTATCAGCAGCAAGCAACATCTGTTTAAATCCGCCGTTTGGAATGGGTAAAACCTTCTAATTTCGCGTCAGATCGTCAGAACGTAAGACGGCGCACTGCGCATGCGCGAACAAGACGGAGGCGCAGGTCGCTTGCGCGAGATTTAAAATAAAACGTAGATTCATTGCTGTTTTTGTATTGCTTACATATTTCCGAACAGTATAGAATTCGCAATGGATAATACCAGTACGAGTGAGTTTATAACAATCGCATAAACTACTGCGATTCGGCCTCTCGCATTGTTCTGCAGAATTAAATAATGTACCTACTGTAAAGTGTCTACCGTAAAATTTCTTGCTTTGAATGTTTTGCAGTTTGTGGTAGATAAAATAGATATTAGTTTAGTAAAACATCTTTTAATTTATTTGCGACTTCTAGGTATGTCATAGTTTCTCGGTAAATAGAAATTACAGAACAATATTGTGAAGAAGTTTAGCTGTTTTCGAAAAAGTTGTAAGTTTAACAAAGGAAATAATAGTAGAAGGAAAATCGATATACACATATATATTATATTGAATTGAATTATGTACAAGTTTGAAAAACTAAATATTTCATCATATTTTATCTCTAAAGATACTATTTTAACTGGCCGAGGTAAATTATGAAGTGGCCGTACTAGTAGGAAGGTAGCATACCGAAGTTTCATGGTTTAGCACAGAATACTAATAGGTAGTTACTAATAGTACTAATATGGTGTACTAATACATTTTACGGATTGTACGATTGCAGTGCGAATCCAAAAATGTCCGATTAAGTACTCGTATATACCACATAAATGATAATACTTTCATACTGATAATTAAAGTAATTCGTGCAAAATAACCTATTCCATAACGATCCAAAAATATCAAAAATGCACAACGCTAATGGTCAAGTTTTTACTTCTGCCGGCACTGAGTGCAACCCGTCTTTTTTTAGTAACATTTTTCCTATTCATTGTTTATACATCTTGTATACACTACCATAAAATTTTTATTAGCAAGGCCGTTAGTTTTAATGTTCAGAATTTGATTGACGTATTTTAATTAGTTACGGTAGGTACATCATTTTACTAATGGAGATCCCGATAATTCTATCCTATTCCAAATCGTTTTATCCTCTGTCAAACCGTTTGAAACGGAACATCCTCATAACATGTATCCTTAATCCATGGTGTTCACCCAATCGAGTCTAATTTGCATAAATAACTTTAATGTACAAGGGCCAATTTAATCAGAAGACGGAACTATCCAAATATTCGTGTTTCAAACATTAATTACGTTTTAGCCTAGTCGTCGTTTTAATTGTTTTCCTCTTAATTACCTCAGGGATTGGTTATTTAATATTAGTCAACAACAATAATCACGAGTAAACAAACTCTATACAATCATTTTATAATGATAACTGCCGCCTGGGCTAAATTTACTCAATACGGCAATTTACACTTGCACGTTCCTGGGTTATTTATTTAATACTGAGTTAGCGCCTAATTAAATAAATCACATTGTATTTGACAGTTTAACTCAATATTAAATGTAACCCGGGAACGTGCAAGTGGCCCTAATGGGTTAAATTGTCAAATATAGAGTAATTAGGCAGATATCACACGATCAAGCCCCATTCCGGTGTGCGGTGATGAAGAGGTAGGCAGAGGTACAACCAGGGCAACCCACGACTAGCCAAAGACACTAAGTTCTACAATGTGATAGGTGGCAAGCATATCGCCAACCGGGTACATATCCAATCCCAGGCAATTTTTTTGGTTTCGAAAATTGAAAATACCCATTTTCTATTTTTTTTCGTTTCCCGACCCAGGGATGAAACCCGGCTCTGTCAAACTCAAGCAGTAAAACCCGACACCGGACCACTAGACCACAGAGGCGACTATTATCATTATCATAATTATTTGATTGTCATGTTTCGATCTGGATTATTTTAGATCTATTGTCCTGGTCATAGGACAGCGATGCACCTATAAAATAATATATGGCGTCTAGGGGCCACGGTTATCTCTTATCATCAGGAGAGCAGTGTGCTTGTTGGTCTCTTATCAAATTAAAAATGTAGCTTCATTCTAATGCGCCTCACGCTCCATTTTCTGATCAATTCTCCGTTGTTTACCAGGCAATCACAATAAACAGTAGGGTTACTCTTGAATCTCGATATCATGCAAATTGGAAATTGGAATAGTATATGTCACTTTAGGTACTTTTGAACACAGTATAAGGGGATTATTAACATTTAGTTACAAATAAATTCAACGAATAGGATAAAATCATTTACTATTTACTATTAACTAAATGTCAGTGATTCGCCAGAATTGTGTTCAGGAGTATCTAAAATGACATATTCGATTCCAATTTCCAATAATGCATGAATCGAGCGTCGAGAGTAACCCTACAGATTATCTTTTTGCCGTTGTTAGTTTGTATACGTGACGACTGCTACTCGACATAATTCATACCATAATACTTTATTTAGCCAAAGCTCTAGTAATTTTCAATGGTCGTCAAAATAAAATAAATGATCGGTAACTCCGCAGTTTAGGTATATTCGTCGTCGTCGGCCGTCTTCCCAGGACGCCTATTTGATATATATATTTGCTAGTAGATTGTTGGTTGTCGACTAGCACGCTAACCGCGCTGCGCGTATGTAATGTGTGTGTTTAAAGTCAAAGTCAAAAGTTAAAAGTTATTTATTCTGTGGCTTTAGGTACATGATGATACATCCTCCAAAATTGGTCTCTAAAACCTGCCGAGTAGGCGTACAGATTTATTATACAAATTTGATTGTGGGTACTTAAAATATTTTTATTTATTACTTAAAAATAACGTTAGGTTTGTGCCGCACTGTACGTCCCTTAACAATAATTATTAATTAAAACATTAGCACATAATATGAGACGTGTACCATTACATTTAACTATTTAATTGTTAATTAGTAAATTAAATAAAAGACAAATATGATAAATAAACTGATTTCACGATACGATTTCCATATTGAAGCTAAAATATTTCAATATGTCATAAACAAATTCAAGTCCTATGTACAAATTAAGTTTAAATTAAAAATAGTCATCAATGAGTTAAATAAAATTCATAATGTGAAATTTCTCAAAAATAAAATTATTAACTAAACATACAAAATTAAAAAAAAATATAATAACTTAATTTTAGTCAGCTTGATTGGCATTTAATATCATTTAAAAATATTGATAAGAAATAATAAATATTAAGAAAACGACAGTATAAGTTACTAAAACCAAGTTGACAACCATTTATGCAATTGCGTTGCTATTATTTGAGCGACACTTAGTATAATACTTAAGATATCTTTATAAAGGTTACTATAATGATATCTTAAGTATAAATTTGACTATTTTCTGTAGCTTTTTATGCACAAACTGGCGTTTTGTTAGAGAATGAGACATGCAGAACTATACGTTCTACGTAAGTAGGTACTATCTACGCTAGATCTACGAACATTTTAAAGGGCTACCATTGTAACAACTTAGTAGCATATTGCTACAAGGTTACTAGATAACAAAGTTAACTACTACTATTTTTAACCGACTCCATTAAAGGTTGAGATTCTTAATTCCATTGTATGTTTTTTTCTTATTTTATTACGAAGTGACTCCCTCTGTAGTAAAACGATTTTGATGTTTTTTTTTTGGAAAAATAGGCGATGATTTCAACGTAGTTTGACATACATTTTATGACAATCCGACTACTTTGATTTTTGAGTTAAACCTAACTAGCTGTTGCCGGAGTGGTGCTACTGGAACATTGTTTGGGGATAAAAACTATCCTATGTGTTAATCCAATTAACCCTTTATGTGAGTACCATATTTTATGAAAATAGGTTCAGCAGTTTTTGCGTGAAGGAGTAACAAACAAATACACAAACCTTTGCATTTATAATATTAATTAAATAAATAGGATAACGCATATTTTTTTCAATAATGAGGTCGTCAAGATAGGTGAAAAATTTAAGCATTATTAAGTGTAACTCAAAAACTATTAGTAGGATGTTGATAAAATTTATGTGGGACCATTTTGGAACCATTTGCTATCTCTCGAAAAAAGTTATCAAATCGCGACGTGGTACCTACTCCAGGAAATAGTTGGAGTCAGTTGTTGCAGTTTTACTAAGTTGGATTATTTATTGTACAATAGACGCGATTAGTGCCCAACTTAAAAGCGCTGCAAAAGCTACAAATTCATAGCATATTACGAGCTGATTTTGTTACTATACAAATACAGATTAACTGTTTTTCATTATACAGTAGACGTGAATTGTGCCTAAATTATAAAGCGCTACGAAAGCTACAAATTCGTAGCATATTGTTACGAGATTTTGTTACTATACAAACATATATTAAATGTTTTTCATTATACAATAGACGTGAATAGTGCCCAACTTAAAAGCGCTACAAAAGCTACAAATACGTAGCATATTGTTACGAGATTTTGTTACTTTACAAACATAGATTTATCTGTTTTTTATTATACAATATACGTGAATAGTGCCCAAATTATAAAGTACTACGAAAGCTACAAATTAGTAGCATATTGTTACGAGCAGCTTTTTTACTATACAAATATAAATTAACTGTTTTTCATTATACAATAGACGTGAATAGTACCCAAATTATATAACGTTCAAGCACACGCTACAGAGCACGGTAACACAATTGTAAATTCATAGGACAGGCTTCGTGATGGAATTGAATTATCAAGATAAACGTTTGCTCGCTATTCTCACATCTAATTAAGTTTGTAAAGTCGGACTACCAGCTTTATGAACTATAGTTTTATGTAGAACTGAGATAAATCTTGTTATTGTTTGATACTTTTTAATATAACATATGGAGAAGACTGATCAGAAAATGAAATGTTTACCCAGAGCCTGAACCATGTTATCATCATTTTATACCGCTAGACTATAGAGGCAATTACATAAATTATGACCTGCATTTATAAAGAAACTGCCAAACATAAAATATAAAGACACACCGACGAATCCATTACCTTTTCCTTCAAGAGTCGGTTAAAACCAATGATAGTAATTGCAGTTTCAAATGGAAAGATACATACATACATACATACATACATACATATTTTCACGCCAAGTCCCTTACAGGGTAGGCAGAGAGTATCGAGTGCCAGACCTCACGATCCTGACAAACCTGTCATGCATCCTTCACATTCATAACCCTTTTCATACAAACACGCCGGTTTCGGAGACTCTTGACACCAACCTCGGATAATATCCGATTGATCTGATCGTGAAAGTTACAAAAAGTGTAAATATCCATAGAGAGAGTAAAATTTAAAATAAACTGCCGAGGGCGAAAGTATAAAAAAAGGCGAGAATCGTGAAAACATTGCCTGAGGTTATTTATTTTGTTGCTGTTTAATCCAGAGATTCCCAAACTTGTAGGATGACAAAAGAAATCTAAGAGCTTTAAAAATATGTTAATGTTGAAACTTTATGTTTAATTGCCTTCTAAGGTAAATAATATATGTTATCAATATAAGTATTTTATTGTTTTATTAATATTTGGTAATAGATCGATTTCAACTCAAAGTAACGCCCTGCTTACTTGCTTAACAATCATAAATTAAAAAACTAATTTCCCGGAGCCCCGACGAGTTTTTTACGGAACTCTTAATGTGGACCCCACTTTGGGAATCGTTGATTTAATCCTTTAACATCCAATGCTAAACATGGTTTCAGCCTGGAGCAGCGAAGAAACTTTTAATTATAAATGGTTTATTTATTTTGTCTAGCTACAAGCCTTTGTTATTAAGATAAACAGAGGAAACTTTTGTACTGATACTGAAATGAAAAGATAATAGCAAGGTTGAAATAAATGAAGTTGGACTGCAACTATTATCTTAATCCATATTATTAAAAAAGAAACAAAAGTGTTTTTTTGTTCTTCCTACGCGCGACTTTTTGCGAAAGAGCAATGTTACGGCATAGTTTCTGTGTGTGCAGATTTTAAGGATGCTGAAGACGGTCAGAGGCTACTTTTTATTCTGGTATCGAACTATTCTGAAAACTTTCTTTTGCTCGATGCCTTACATCCCGGCCTCTGGTTTGCAACGCACCATTACCACGTTTGGTGTCTCTAGATGGCTTGATTTTCTTATCATCAGGAAATGCATCTGCTTGTTTTCCTTCCAATTTCATATAAAAAAAATCGAAACGGGGAGAGGCAAACAAATTCAGTTCACAGGTTTTGCCGCGCCCAACCCCTGTTATTCTTTGTGTCCCGATAATCGTTTACGTTAACACTCTTATCTGGATGTCCCGTTAATAATTTAAATAAAATATTTACTCTATATCATATTAATAATATCAACAGAGTACACAGTAATAAATTCTATGAGTCTTAACGTTAGTTCAGTGCCAAATAGTATTCTTCAAATTGTCTTCACAAAATCGTCTTAATAAAATTATTTTCATTTTCATAGAATCATTTTTACAAAATCATCTGTATAAAATCGTTTTTGAAAATCTTCTTTATGAAATCGTTTTTAGAAAATCGTCTTTGTAAAATCGTTTTTATATAAATTATCTATATAAAATCATCTATATAAAATCTTTATAAAATCATCTTCATAAAATCGTATTACTCTAAACAAAACAATCGTCCTTATTGCCAATTCATAACGAGATCGATCCTAAGTTTGTTTAACTTTTCCCGCAGATTGTGTATCGAGCTTCAATGAAAGTTATTTAATATTGAGCGTTCAATAATATTGAGCTTCGATTGTATGGAGAACTCTGAAGAATTTAAGTCATCTTTATCATCGACGGAATTGAAAGATAGCAAAATGTTTACGCGTTTTAAATTGATATTGGGCCTGTTGCCATCAACACGGCGGAGAATCGTTTGGGAAGATCTTTATATCTGCAACGTGAATCTTCGGAACGAGTCGTTGCTCAGAATAACAATTTATTTGTAAACTGGCGACTGTGACTTTACCTGCGCTTTTACATCACCTTGATATTTCGTTATATTATACAAAAACGTAACTTTGTGAAGACTTTTTTAATGAGATTGAAAATCTTAAAATGTTTTCTGATGATAGGAAATGCATGTTTCGAGAAACGAGAAACTTTAGTCTGTAAGACTGGGTTTTTAACATCTTTTTAATTTACTAACTGCCCCACATTCTAGATCAAAATACGTCTGAGGCAATTGACATTCTGTCATGGCGGCAAGAATAAGTGAAACGGTGGCAACGTACCTGGCGTAAGGCGATTCGCTGTCTTACTCTACCACCTAGTCTAGTCACGGTGTAATAAAGAAAGCGACACTCGTCTTTTACGAGCTGCTCGGAATGGAAACGGTAGGCCATTAATTCTGCGAAGCCCCTGACCAACACAGGGCTTATTTGGAGGTGTTTGCAAGTTTATTTAAATATTTGAATCTATTTTTGTCGTTGATTCCGCCTCAACGATTTAATTTTTTCTGGAACGGAGTTTAAGATCCGGAGAAGGACATAGTTCTTTTCAACCAAAGAGTATAATAATATACCTATACAGAAAATTAATAGAAGGCGTTACTTTGCGGAAATCCATACTTAAATCTAAATAAAATTATTTAATTTGCAATTTTCCGCCAAAAAAAGTATACGTATTATTGCGTAACAAAACAGACAAAATAGTGCGCTAAGAATGAATTGGACTTACCGGAAGCTAAAACTCCCAAATACATCCAGCTCCACACAATACACACCACTAAACTGTTTTAGTAGCACCAACAATACACATACTACTAAAAACTCAACGTACGTTTCGCTTCGTAACCGAAGCATCATCAGGAGGATTCGACTGCACTCCACAAAGGTCGAGCAGATACCTATACAGGTTTTCAACTCAAACGGGTTGTCGTGTAAAATAGAAATAACTTTGAAACGCAATAGATAGACGCCATTGACTAGAGCTAGTCTATAGGTTTAACATATAAAAAATAGTTCTGAACTCAGCATATGAGAAGTAATTGATTGAAACAGCAGTGATTGAAGAACGGCGGTCAATTTCTGTAAGCAACCACTACGGGTTGTACTCTTTCTATAATTTAAGATAATATTATGGTATGATACTATAATGTCTAAACATTCATTCATTCTTGGTTGTATACATTAAGACAAATTACACAAATTGATTTAACCCCAAATTGTATGGTTTATTATTATTATGGGTGTTAGACAACGTTATTAATACATAGAAATACATACAGTAACCAGCATTGTAATTTAATAAACACTCAAAACGAGAATAACAGACATCGATGTTCTTTCCAGAAATCCCATAGTCGGTAATCGAACTGGAGATCCGCTGCTGTTCAAACTTGGCAAAAAAAACTAACAAGCACGCGGCTTTCCTAACGGTAAAATATAAACAATATAATAAAAAATAGACACCATAGATGGTGTGGGTGTGTCGGTTCCTGTGGCCGGAGTGTTGGACTGATTGTGAAGTCTGCCGGCTACCGTACCCTTAGACCGGAACGTGATGGAATTGTCTTTATGGCGGCAGGAATAGGTAAGGCGGTGGATCCCTATCCGGATAAGTTGCTGCAACGTATTCAACTACCGGTTATCTTGTTGGTATTGACTCATTTCTCCTTTCCTCGTCTCTCCCATCATATCAGTTCACTGTTAATTGAAGTTCTTTTTAACCGTCTTCTAAAACTAGTTGTGATTGAATGCCCTGGTGACAGTGAATTGTTTTTAGTTTTTCTACTCCCCAAGCCATACCTAAAGATCTAGATATCTCGTGCATCTGGCTACAACTGAGTTAAAAGTTTTAAACAAACTTGTAAAAGCACTTAAGTCAATTTCAACATTGTAGTTACCAAAGTTTCTCATACATTACTAAGCGGAAACAAATATCAATTGACTTTTAAACTTTAAGTTTTGTTCCATAGAAATTTATTGTCAACCAATTTATTAATAGATTTTTTTAACAAATGCCTTGCAATATCCGGAGGGTAGGGTAGCCGGTACAGTTGCACATTACACTTAGCGACGCACCTGTAACATCTATTATCTCTATAAGCACGGTTATCTCTTACCGATTCGGGAGTCGCGTGATTGCTCGCTGTGTTTTTCCATAAAGAAACCCAGATGTTAACAATGCATTAACCTGTTTATTATAACCTAATCCACTTACTAATAAAACTTAAGTTAAGGGCCCGTTATTCTGGTATTTCTGTTAGCAAAAGTAAAATTACATTACTAGTTCAAGGGTGCGTTAGTTTTATAAGTAATGGGTAATAATAGAAGATCCAAACCTACATTGACCACCACCGACTTGACAATAGAACGAAAGATATTTTATAATTCATTTAGTATAATATTAGAAATCATATGAAAAATGGGTTGTCTAAAAAATCTTATAAAGAATATTTTAATCATTCAAAAAAGACAATCCTGTATAATAATAACAATAAATATCTCTGGAGAAGTTATACAAATTGAATCTAAGCCCTATGTAAGCAACTTATATGCTTGTGTTACGGGTTAACATCCGATTTTAATACATATAAATACTTTAATAGATATGCCCGAATTGGACTCGAGCCTCGCTGTTGATCGGTGTAGTTAGGAGTGTACGCTGGCCGCTCGACTAACTAGTTCACAATAAAACATCGCATATCCAAGATACAATCCCTGAAAGTAACTGGCCTCGACATTCCTGTTTATACCTGGTAACCCAAATTCTGCACTTTTTGTACGTCTTATGCCACTAACGGCCATTGTTAATAATGTATCTCAATCTAATGGATTTCAAGCAATCTAAATAGCTGCGTATCCACCGGCCTATCCTATACCTCATTCCAATATTTATGCTGTGCACAGATATATTATTGGCAAGCGATAACATAAAAATGGATCAAAATATCAATCTTGGACAGCGAGTTTTGGATTAAGATTGATTATTAATATTGGCCGTAAGTCAAGTCAAATTTCTTAGTACCTTAACATTGCTACATTTAATTGAAAAATAAAAATTATCGCCTCTGTGGTCTAGTGGTCCGGGTGTTGGACTTGACTGCATGAGGTCCTGGGTTTGAATCCCGGGTCGGTCAACAAAAAGAAAATTGGATTTTTCCAATTTTCTAATTGAAAAAAAAATATTGGTCGGGATTTGAAATGTGCCCGGTTGGCGATAGGCTTGCCACCTATCACATTGTGGGACTTAGTATCTTCGGCCAGTCGTGGGTGCCTTGGTCGTACCTCTGCCTACCTCTTCGGGGATATGGGCGTGAAGATACTTTGTAATTGAAAAAAAAATTAAAATAAGTAATAAAATTAAAAAATATATATTTCATCAAGATTTTTCAGGTAACCCACTTTCTATATATTTCCTAATATACTAAATTTACTATGATAAAACATGTCATTAAATAATAATTATATGTCAGCTCAGTGAAGGTCTACTTAGATTTGGATCTTCGACCGTAAGGATTTTTTTTCGCGACTATTCAACCAACCATAATACGAAAACCTACTTATATTATTTCTTTTTAATTATATTTTTTAGATTAGGTATATAGATAGATATTTGTTGCAAGTAAAAAATATGTCAACCATTTGTTATCCTATTAATATTATAAATGCGAAAGTTTGTAAGTATGGATGTATGGATGTTTGTTACTCTTTCACGCTCGAATGGCTGAACGGATTTGTCTGAAATTTGGAAGACAGATAGATTGTGACCTAGATTAACATATAGGCTATTTTTAATCCCGATCGCACACCGGGTTTCTATGAAAACGCGGGCGAAGCCGCAGGTAGCAGCTAGTTAGTGAATATTTTCTCAAAATCTATGACAGTAAAACGAATTGAAAATTTTACTTCAACTAGGTGCTTATCTTAATATTTGTTATAATTGTATTTTAGTTTAAAAACAGCCAGGATACCCATGACTAGCCGAAAGTCTCTCAATGTGATAGTTAGCAAAAATTTAATCCCTCTCAAAGCTGTTTTTGAAATTAGTAAATTGAAAGTACACATTTTCTTTTCGGGACTTCGTAGTTTGGTGCATAAACTGCGTTGTTTTAATGTATTTAAAGTAACTTTGTCTAATGGATTTTTTTGACAGAAAAATAGCACGTACACCTAGGGCAGTAACAATGAAGTCAGATTACATGTTTGTCAACCTCGGCTTTGTCTCTGACAACATTTACCTGTATCCTTTTTTCACTGCTCTACTGCCTCAGACTAGACTGATTGAAAGATAACTATTTAGATCTCTAAATACGGCCGCAAGGATGTAATATACTACACTTTCTTACTTTAAGTAAGGTGATTCTCACCTCCAACTAACATGGTGAGTATGCTGAATATTTTCTCCGGTAATGTGTTAGCGGAGACGTTCCCGAACCCGACGCTTGTTAGCGAGGAGCAAGTGAAATATAGAGCAGTCACGTAGCTTTCGCTGTGAGATATGTTGATTATTGGAACTTTTAACCTCTCAGCCAAGTTATTTATCCAACCTGCAATCAAATAATAAATAAATACCCCTGTAAATACACAAATTGAATCTAACCCAAAATAAACAATTTGTATGCTTTGCTATGCAAACAGACGGATTTCCTGCTGGTAAGAAATTCACGCCACCTAGAGACACCAAAGGTGGTAATGATGCGTTGCCAACCTGAGACCGGGATGTTAGGCCACGAGTTAAAGTAAGTTTATCGGCCTTACCCTCCAAACCGGAACACGTCATGACGTTATGGCGGCAGGAATAGGTAAGGCGGTGGTACCAATCCGAGTGAGTCGCTGCGCAACTCTACCACCTAGTCAGATGTCACGGTGTTAGTGACCATAAGCCTATGATCGCCTTTTACTAGCTGCCTGGCTGTAAGGCAGATGGTCTATTCTGCAAAGGAGCCCGGACCAACATGGCGAAAACTGCTTATTTTGTGGATGTTGATCGACGATACTAATACATAGAAATATTCATATAAATACGAGAATAAATTTAAAAATAAACTCTCAGACCTAGAAATACAGACACCTAAATGTTCATAAATGCCTGAAGTTGCAGGCATCGAACCCTAGTCTCGCTGTAAGTCGACAGAGTTAGGCGTGTACCACGACCAACGAGGCGGTCAAATGAAATAGCTTCTAACAAAGTACTTGAACGCATAGTCAGCTTTCCTCATGTTGGTTAGGATTACCCCTTGGCCTTACTATATATTATATATTATGGCAAGGTAAAAGATGAGTATATAGGTCAAACGGGATACCAAAGACCACTTGAAGTAAAGTTGTGCGCTGCAAACATATTCCATAGTTGTCCACTACCTAACGATTCCAACGGCAATAAGGACAGTGTTTGTATTGACATCGTATTCCAGTTTGAAGGGTTGGGTAGCCGGTAGACCTGCACATTAGGCCTAACACCTTCGCCACATGACAACAAAGCGCCTATAACATATTTTATTTACAGGACACGGTCTTATCCCATTTAAAAGTAATTGTTTAGTGACAACTACTTTTGAAAACAAAACCTTATCCTGGTGGTGAAAAATACGTGGGGCATTTAAAAACAATTATTAATGATGTTCATGCCAATATCCCCGAAAAGGTAAACAGAGGCACAACCAGGGCACCCACGACTAGACGAAGACACTTCCCAGAATGTGGTAGGTGGCAAGCCTATCGCCAACCGCCAAGACGCGCTATAAATAGCTTCTTGTATAAATGAGTTGATGCGTAGTGAGACCCTCTAAACTCGGAACAGGACTGTGGAAAGTATCGACATTATAACATCAGAGAAAGTAAAGGTGGTATTATTACGGGTAAAAACGGCTCCGAGGTTTTAATATCTACTGCTGTCCAAAGTAAAAAATTTGTCTGAAAAACAAAATTATTCTGAAAGATGATTATCAGACCACTCATTAGCAAGAATTTCTGCTTCTATTACTACGATCCCAAAAAAACGTAATCCCCACTCATGATTCAGAAAAAAAAAGTATCTTCACGCCCATATCCCCGAAGAGGTAGGCAGAGGCACAACAAGGGCACCCACGACTAGCCGAAGATACTAAGTCCCACAATGTGATAGGTGGCAAGCCTATCGCCAACCGGGCACATACATATCCTATCCCGAGCAACATTTTTTTTTATTAGTTGCCCGACCCGGGATTCGAACCCGGGACCTCATGCAGTCAAGTCCAACAACTGAACCGCTAGACCACAGAGGAGATTCATCTTTTCTTTTTCTATACAAGAGGAGGCACACGAGCAAGTGGATCACCTGAAGGAAAGTGATCACCGCCGTCTACCAGGAGTATCACCAGGAGTATCACAGATGCGTTGTCGACCTTTCAGGAATGAGGAATGAGTTTCTACTTTTCGATCCTCACGTCGGTAATGGATGATCCCTAATACACTTTACTAGTTTAACTCAAATTCGTTCTTTAACATTAAACTTGAGCACACTGACTGGCTTATGCTAACACCTTCAACCTTCAACATACATAGTTACTTTGTAATAAGGCTAAACTTTATCCAACATCGAATATTATCCACCGACTAAAGCCATTAGCTTTCGTAACTTACAATGCCGAATTTCAATACTTGATCCTTCTCAAACTTGAAGCTATCAAGTACCGTCTCTGCATAACAATTTTTTACTTTAAATAAATTATTTCACACAAAAATAATTATAATTCAGGACGTACAATTGCTACAGCAAAGGCGGGGTGGAATTTATAAGTTTAGTTGGAAAAACCGACTCCAACTATTTTATTGGGTAGAGTTTATAAATTTAGTTGGAAAAATCGACTCAAACTATTTTTTCGAATAATAGCAAATGATTCCGAAATGGTCGTGCGTAAATTTTATCAACTTCCAACAAGGCTAGCCGAAGATACTAAGTCCCAAAATATGATAAGTGGATTTTATAATATTTTGTAATATTTTATAATAAGATAAGCCTATCGCTATTCGGGCCCATGTCCAATCCCGGGCAACGTTATTTTTATAAGAAAATTGAAAATAAACATTATTCGCATTAATGTTAAGATCTCCTCCTTTTCTAGAGTCGGTTAAAAACAGGATAGTAATGAAAATTAAATCTACGGCGGCGCGAATAGGCAAGGCACTAATATACAGGGTTACTTTTAAAAGGCCAGCCAAGTTTTGAGAGATGGTTGGGAGTCAATAATACTTTCGATATTTGAAGTAGTAAAAACAAAAAAAAAAGTATAAATTACAATTTCTATCAGTCGCAAAATACAATGTGTATGGTTACAACATAAACAAGGCATTTAACTCGTTCCTGCCGACAGCATCCCATGCGCAGGCTGGTGACGTCATAACTCGTACTAGGTACGACATAGCGTGACAACAAAAGAAGCATTGACGCGGACTATTTTAAACGATTTCTTATGAAAGTAAATATTACAAATTAACAATAATATTTAAAATGCATTATCATTGTTGACCGCCTCGTTGGTCGAGTGTCTAGCGTACACGCCTAACTACACTGACCAACCGCGAGGCTCGGGTTCGATTCCCGACGGAGGCCAGGCATTTTTGAGATAAACATTTAAATGTCTGCATTTCTGTGTCTGGGTGTTTATTAAATCTATTCTGGTATCTATTATGTTGTTTTTGTATCGTTGACTAACACCCATAACACAAGCATATAATTTGCTTACTTTGGGGTTAGATTTAATTTGTGTAACTTGTCCAGGAATATTTATAATTGTTATTATTATTGTAGCCTTAACTCCTTGTATTAAAATTTGGCCGGTCCTTTGAAAGTAACCCTGTATATATAAGATGTTGAAACAGACGAGCTACTGCATAGTAGTCTAATACCTAGCTATGGTTGACAGTAGAGATAAATAATGCAATAACCAATGTGACAACTTCAATAGAGAGGAATAGAGAGAAAGGGATCACAACCACACTGAAAACATTTAACATAATAAAAGCCTAATTATTATGCAATTTCAAGATCTTACCTAAATCCCAGCTCTCGTTTCTGTGATGTTCAATCTCTTTCTCTGCGATTATGAACCATATACACGCAAGCCAGTGCGCTACTAACGTGAAGGAAAGCATCAGGAGTGTCAGTATGAGAGCCGAGTACTGTGAGTATCGGTCCATCTTCTGCAAAAGTCTTGCGAGACGCAGTAGCCTCGTCAATTTCACTAAGTGCACATTACCGTGCGTAGATTCCTAGTAAAAAAACATTGTATAGATTATTAGAAAATAATGAAAAAGACATAATTAATGTTGAAACATTTTGTTTTACAAAAAATACATCGTACAAGAATCATACCCACAACCTTCGTCTGTCAATGTTTTATGAGCTAATAATTGAAATTCCTTTCATAAACAAATGAAAAAATATACGAAACACAGAAAACGTTCTAATATAAAATATTTTAACAAAAAAGAAAAGAAAGAAATATTTATTCGCGGAATATGATTCCTGCATATTCTACCAAATTGTGATGTACGAATATTTTAATAGGCATTAATCAAACTAGTTATTTTAATTATTTACTAACTATTTATACACTGTTTTGTGTATCGATTACATAATTATTTATTAATACAAACATTTTTTAGAATGTAAATTAATGTGTCCCTAACTAACTACCACCGCTTCCAAACCTAGCCAGAGAAGAAACGGCGAAACAAACTCCTTGGTTTGGTTTTACAAGTTTGTTAACTAAACTTAGGATCCAGAAGGTTTCAGGCTGAATCTGTTTTTTAAAAACCTCGACTAACATTACTAGCAAAAAAGAAATTGAGTGACATTAGAAAATTTAAAGGTCAACGCAAATTCTACATTTTATTTATTTATACATTTAACAGGTAAAATCTGTCGGGTCAGCTATTAATATACACCATGTAAATGAAAGCGTAACAAAAAATGCAATCATGGATTCTGTACATGATAGACATGCATATGTAGTTGGATTTTTTTGAAAAAAAGTGTTTTTTTATTGATTTCACTATTCATTGATGAGTACTATCTAAAGCAACTCGATTTTTATTTAATATATAACAAATAACACACTTTTACTAAAAAAAGCAATGTTACAAAACAGCGTATTTAGTCGGCCCTTACAGCTCGCAATGCACGGCATAACGCATATACTTTGTTTGCTATTATTGCAGGATGAAAAACTGCTAAATATTTATACTCTTGTTTCCGACTAAAATTGTACATTTTGAAGTCTGACATGTATCAAAACTACCACAGAAGTTTTCGTTACTGTGTCAAATACACCCTGTATATTAATTCAGCATATTCCCTATGTTATACAAGTATTGTAAATGAGTAAGTTTGTGCTTGTATTATATTCCGTTACAACGTTAAAACAGCTGAAACGCTTATACGAAATAATACATAACTACATACATATCAATATTAAAAAAGTGTCTCTACTAGTGGGAGTTGATGAAGATCACTATTAAGGGTCCATCTTTACCCTCTTCAACGAAACTGGCATTGTAATATGTTAACACAACAGCAACATAGAACATTTTAATGAAAACGATTTAATCCCAAACCGTTTTTATAACTCCATTAAGCGAAATAATACATGGCTACGTACATACCAATTATAAAAAGCAACTCGATTTTTATTTAATATATAACAAATAACACACTTTTACTAAAAAAAAGCAATGTTACAAAACAGCGTATTTAGTCGGCCCTTACAGCTCGCGATGCGCGGCATAATGCATATACTTTGTTTGCTATTATTGCAGGATGAAAAACTGCTAAATATTTAATCTCTTGTTTCCGACTAAAACTGTAAAAGGAATTTTGAAGTATGACATGTATCTAAACTACCACAGAAGTTTTCGTTACTGTGTCAAATACACCCTGTATATTAATTCAGCATATTCCCTATGTTATACAAGTATTGTAAATGAGTAAGCGTGTGCTTGTATTATATTCCGTTACAACGTTAAAACAGCTGAAACGATTTCATGAGTTTTGCATAAAATGAATTAGACTTATATCTCAAGTTGTCGCGAACGAGTTAAATATCTACAATACGCGAGGGGAAGCTGGGGTGTAACAGTCATGATATATATATTGCAGAAAGGTGATTCTTTGTCCCTGCCACTTCACTAGAACTAATGTTCTTTTATATTTTAGTGCTGACTAGAATTAAGTTTATGGTGTCTAGACACCAGATTATGTTCTAATATTTTTATTTTTCAAACTGACTTTCAAACGTGTGTGTATGATGGATGGAGTGATTTCGATGCGGATTGTTTTGTTTGAAAGATGCCGTAATCGAGATGGTTCTTAGATTACATGTAGGTATTTTACAAATTTTAATGCAAGCGTTATTGATGAGTTGGTGATATTTTTTGTTAGAAATTCAAAAACTTGTTGTGGAATAATTGCTTTTAGTTATACTACAAAACGCGTATTTTATTTATTTTATAGACGATCACCTCTGTGGTCTAGGAGTGTGGTGTGTTTAATGATTAAATGAGGTATCGGATTTGATTCCTGGGTCAAAACACTTTGCCCAGGATTGCGTTATTGTTCGGTTGGCTATAGGTTTACAACCTATCACATTGTAGCCTAAGTACCTAGGCCAAACATTAGTTGCCTTGGTTTAACCTCTGCCTGTATTATTGGGGATACAAGCGTAAATATAATGGCTTAATAGATAAATATAAATATACTTTAGCATTGGAAAAGATTCTGTTTATTAATAAGATTTTAATTTAAATACTACAAGATTTGTAAATACTTCATTAGGTATAATTATACCTTCCCGGTAGGGACTTGTGAAAACATGTGTGTGTAAGTAAATATTACACATTTTGTAAAAATATTAATTGAATATTTGCATACTACAATGTGTTAGAATATTTTGGTATGCTTAAATATCTTCGTAACACCGTAAATAAATAAAATTTCATTTCATTACACTTCAAAAGACTGCTTTAATGTGTTGATTCTGTTGCGAAAAATAGCATTTTGAATTGCAACAACGAGAGTTGTTTTTGTCCACATTGAATGTGTTACTCTCAAGAAAAAATACGTTACGTAAATCTCTATCAAAGCTGTATTATGCTTAGAAGAAAGCGTTAACTCGACTACAATGAGTTGGAAACCATTACTTACCGCCCCGCTGTATACATCCGAAGCGTAAAGTAGGTCAAACGGAAGCGCGGCCAGGAGGTCCACGACAAACCAAGTTCGGAGGTAATTAAGGGCTATTGCCTTAGAATCCGACACAACCTCTCCCTTTTTGCTCACAAATGTTGTTCGGAAATTTAGTACAATATCTAAAAAAAACATTTAATTGAAATGCGGGTAGATTAAACTTATTTAAACTAGTTTACTACACTGAAATGGATCGAGACGTGTTAACCTTCTCGTTGCAACACTTCTTGTAAAGATCCAGTCTTTTCCAGTCAAGACATAAAACTCAGACCATCTTACTAATAAACATAGACTAAAGTACTCCAAGGTTTAAGTTGACTTAATAGTCTGTGTTGCAGTGTTCTAAAGATTAGTGTCAACTTAATGCTTGGAATACTTCAGTCTACGTTTGTAAATAAGATGACGAAAGTTTTACACCTTTTGACCAATTTACAGTCATTTATTTGTTATTTAAATTTTAAATTAAACAACGTTGACAAGGTTCAAATAATTCAAGAACTTAGACTCATCGTGGGTGCCCTTGTTAGACCTCAGCCTACCAATTGGAGGAAACAAGCGTTAAGATACTTATTTATTTTTAATTACAGTCTTTTAGATTTACTTATTTATGTCTACATCCACATGTATTTAAAGGAGTTTCTTGAAAGTCTAAGGTGGGGATTTTGCCTGTCTTAGGCTGTCGATAGGTCAGCCTTATTTCGACAGCCTAAGACAGGCAAAATCCCTAACTTCTAAATCGAATCACCATATTGGAACTGACATTGTGGTAGTAATAAAAGGTAAAGACACAAATCCAGGCGAATCTTTCAAGGTTTATTCGGACTACATTATTAAAATAATAGCCTCTGTGGTCTAGCGGTCCGGGTGTTGGACTTGACTGCATGAGGTCTCGGGTTCGAATCCCGGGTCGGCCAACACAAAGAAAATTGGATTTTTCCAATTTTCTAATAAAAAAATGTTGGTCGGGATTGGAAATGTGCCCGGTTGGCGATAGGCTTGCCACCTATCACATTGTGGGACTTAGTGTCTTCGGATAGTCGTGGGTGCCTTGGTTGTACCTCTGCCAACCTCTTCGGGGATATGGGCGTGAAGATACTTTTTTACATTATTAAAATAAATAATTTATTATAGTAACAGGATAGTTTTATTAACGGGCGATGGATAATTTTATTTTTATTTTTTGTATACCAAATAGATTAGTTTGTAGAAAAGGCTAAGGTAGACAACATTTGGGCCAACAGATGCCACACAAATATTAGCGATAATAAACTAATACGAAAATCTTGAATTAAATTACAGTAATGTTTTAAAAGCATCCCTTGGGTGAACCTCTATCTCTTTTGTTATTCAAAATAGATAGAAAACCATGAAACAGTACAAGCGTATTTCATTAATGGGAAGCGGCGTTTTTGTAGAAATTCTCTAAGTATTATAATTGCAAAAACTCCCTTTCCCTTCATTTGTTTCTTTGTCCAGTTTTCTTAAGTTTAATGAACTGATTTACATAAACCTTAGTGTAACTAAATAATGCAGAGAGAACCCCCAAGTTGTTGAAGATTTATGTCTCAACTTTACATGTTTGAAGACACTGATAGATCATATTGAAATATAAAAGTTTTGCAACAATATAAAAGTTTTGCAATATCCAGCTAGCAGTCGATAACGTAACATAATTATTATCATACGAGTATGTATACTGTTAATATAATAAAAAATATTACATTATTAATACGTACATTATCTACACCTACATAGTTTAAATGAAGGAAATACTTATTTTAAGTTTAAATTTGTCATTCGAGAGTTGAAAATCAAAATCAATAGTTGTCGAATATTATTTTATATGGAATCGAGTTTTGTCGCCAATCCAAATCTCACTAAATTGGCTGGAGTAAAGAGACCATTGCTGTACTAAAGACCCTGACATTACATTTTATAACAACTTATGACTATGTTAGAGGAAGTTAAAAAAGTAAATCTATACTAATATTTTAAAAAGGAAACGTTTGATTTTTTGTTTGTTTGAAATGAATAGGCTCAGAAACTACAGGACCGATTTCAAAAAATATTTCACTTTTAGAATGCTACATTATCCCTGAGTGACATAGGCTTTATTTCATCAAAATAGTTAAAGTAGAAGCCAAGTTACGCAGGCGAAGCTGCGTGAAACTGCTAGGTGGAAATAAAAAACAAGAAAAATAAAACTATTTACATGAAAGATTTGGCAGTATGGTTTAGTGGTCGTAGCCTGTCCCAAAAAGAGACAATTCATGTTTAACAAAAACTATATCGAATCACATCGACCAAATTTGTCTGATTTCCTGAAATGGACATATAATTTTATATTATTGTGCAAACAACCCTGTATAACGAACAAACTTTAAACATTTGTAAGTTCTCTACTATAGCATCTACTAAAAGACCTTTTTTTTTTATTTAACTGACATTAGACATTTGACATTGACGTTTTACCCCGTGTGGGTCTGGGCTCCTTTGCAGAATAGAACATCTGCCTTCCTGCCAGGCAGCTCGTAAAAGGCGAGCATAGGCTTACCGTCGCTAACACCGTGACATCTGACTAGATGGTAGAGTTTTGCAGCGACTCACCGGGATCGGTACCACCGCCTTACCTATTCCTGCCGCCATAACGTCATGATGTGTTCCGGTTTGGAGGGTAAGGTAGCCGGTAAACTTACTTTTGCACGAGGCCCAACATCCCGGCCTCAGGTTGGCAACACACCATTACCACCTTTGGTGTCTCTAGGCGGCGAGAATTTCTTACCATCAGGAAATCCGTCTGCTTGTTTGCCTTCCAATATCATAAAAATAAAATTAGATTTATGGTACCAGAAGAACAACTTAGAAATTCCCATTTAAAGTGAGTCAACCCTATAACATCCTTTAAATGACATAATACGAAATAATACATAACTACATACATATCAATATTTAAAAAGTGTCTCTACTAGTGGGAGTTGATGAAGATCACTATTAAGGGTCCATCTTTACCCTCTTCAACGAAACTGGCATTGTAATATGGTAACACAACAGCAACATAGAACATTTTAATGAAAACGATTTAATCCCAAACCGTTTTTATAACTCCATTAAGCGAAATAATACATGGCTACGTACATACCAATTATAAAAAGTGTCTCTACTGCTACATCACTAGTGACGGTTCTTCTAGGATGACCCTCTTCGACGAAACTAGCATTATACGGTACCACAACAGCAACATAGAAAGTCCCAATGAGAATGAGCCAATCCCAAAACGTTTTAAAAACGCCATAATGTGAAATAATAAATCTCGACTTTTTTATTGCAGACGTTTTATACTCAGGCAGCGGGGGGTCGGATGAGTGAAGAAGGTTCTGAAACAACAAATAAACGCAAGATTGCGTTATTAAGCTAAAATGAAACATTTAGACTTAACTAACTATACTTAATACTTATACTTAACTGTACTTTATATGACAACACTAAAGGTCTTCTTTGTTTCGTCTTAAGTTGTGTCATAAACTGTAAATATAGCTACTTCAAATAGTAAAAGATGAAATCGTAAAACTATGTTGCTGTACATTAAAGGCATTCAACAGAAAATAACTAACCTGAGTTAAAAAGAAAACAGTTCTTTTTTTGTTGATCAAAGCTACGAAATCAATTTACATAGCTTTTACAAATAGAATATTATCTACTGATAAATTTAAGTGCTATATTACTGAAATCAGTCAGTCAAGTAATAAACTAACAGTTATTTGCTGTTGTCGCACTGGTGAAATGCAGACGTAGCCTATGTCCTTTGTTGTTATTAAAGTTGCAATTAAAGTATGACAAATAATAATTCCTTTAAATGGTTAAAATGTCTTTCACTCACCTGTCATTTTTACTTATTAGTAACGCAACAATACAATATAAAAATACAACATAAAACAATATTAGTTGCAATACTGTTTTTAATAAAAAGGTAGTTTATTTATTGAACTAAATTGCCGTTTATTAATGACTGTATTATTGTATAAAAATAGTTTTTTTATTATACACCAATATTAGTTTAAATAGACATTATTTCAATTTTTTCAGCTTATCATATTTTAGTACGGAAAATGGAAATTTTCAAACTCAAACAGTAAACAGCACGAGCTATCATGTTTTATTTTTAACTTTTACCATTGTCATAACCGTGGTCAATCATATAATATAATCTTTATATATTTTAGATGAACACAGGATATTTGGACCAGAACTTAACTTCAGGTAAGTTCGTTTGAATACACGCATCACATACCCGCTCTATTTCACGTTAGGTAGGTATTCATTTATGTAATAGGTATGTTACTTTTACAAATTAAAAGAATTTCACGTTTCCAGAACATTCATCTATTTTTCCATTAAGTGTAACTGAAAGATATTGCCTAAAAAAAGTCACAGCGAAGATCTGTTCAGAATTGTCGAAATTGCCTCAACCCTGAAAGTTTCGAGTGACGATACTTTGAGCTTTATTGAAACTTACAAGTTATGAGATAGCCACTCATGTCCAATAGGAAATTTATTAATAGTACAGTTGTGAATTAAATAAAATTTTATTCTTTATTACGTAATTAAGACGTTAACAATAGCTCGTAAAGCGACAGCGGGTGAAGTCCCGAAAAAGTTGGACGTTTTAAATTATAAATTTAGATGTTCTATTATACATTATAATTAAATTGTAGTAAATAAAAAACCGTTAATTTTATCAAATTTTAGTTAAATTTACTAGTAATTTATCTGTATATGACACGTTTTGAAAAAACGTAGATCTAGTTCTAAGGATAATCACATGTGATGGATTCATGTTGCACCTGGTTCCCTCTTGCTTTAGGTTCAACGATGGATTTGTTAAAAAGAGGTGATTTGAAAGACACAAAAACATTGAATTGCAGGTTAATATGAAATATTTCAAAATTACAATATCTGTATAAGATATTATAATTTTAATGGATGAATGGACAAATGTACTTACTATAAACAATGAGCCTTTATTTTTCGTTAAAAACTAAAATAGGCATTATCATTTTCATTTAAAGCTTCACAAAGGATGTCATTTCGGAGCGATCACTGCTAGACAAGGGTGAAGCAGACAATGAACAAATTTAAAATGAATCAGTGAAGTAATGGATGTTAGAAAGCAATAAATAAATTACCTTACTAACATTGTTGAGTTTAAGTTTCGTCTTCATTTTGTCAGGTTTATAGTGTCCAGAAAGCTGGTAAAGAACTGCCCTGGAACGCCGTCGACCCATGTTAGCGGGCGAGGGCGCTTCGGGGTCAAGATTGCCATTTGGGTCTGGAAGTAGGCAACTAGATTCAGCTCGAAACCGGGCTCCCAAAAGTGCCGCTGCGGGTACAAATGGGGATAACGCTAGAGTGACCACACCTGCCGATGGCCGCACCGCGGCTCCTGTACGTATAAACCACCCTGTTAATTAACATTTATATCCCATAGCTCTTTCATACGCCCCATAAAGCGGAAGATTCAAGCGGAGTTTCATTCGGAAACAAATATGTCTTCATCAATTCAACTCTCTAATACGATCTCGCTTTTGACGTCAAAGACAATTATAGAGTTTAAAAGTTAAAAACTTTTTGAATCATATATTAGTAAATAAAATAAAATTATAAATCTTGTGTAGCGTAGGATTTGTGTTCAACAATGCTACTCAAACTTAAAACATACAAAATTTAAAATTCGACTAAGATGCATATTTGGTTAACCAACTAATTGGATCAACATTTTGGACATACCTATATCCGCTCTACGTGTTGTATGTCAACATATTGTTTAACCACCTTGGCCCATTATGGACAGTTACTTTACTCTTTGTTGGCCAATTCGACCTGTCAAATAAGTTTTCTTTCATAATGACAGTTTTAATTTAAATTAAAGTAAATAGAAAATGTGTATTTTCAAGTTTCTACTAAAATAATATTGACCGGGATTAAGTATGCGCCCGGTTGGCAATAGGCTTGCCACCTATCACATTGTGGGACTTAGTGTCTTCGACTAGTCATGGGTCCCCTAGTTGTTAATGTAATTTAAGGTTAAGTGGCCTCTGGTGTTTGTAAATTTGTCTTTATGTCATCAAAATAAAGATCGACAGAGAACAAAAATATACCGTTTATTTACTTTAACATTTTAATATTATTTTTCGTATAGTTTACATCTAGATTTTAAAGTACGTTTGAATTTGCTCCGAATGAAAATGCAGCCTAAAATTGACAGTAACGCCATTTTGGATACATGCATAGCGGATCAAAAAAAAACAAGTAATGAACGCGTATGAAAGCGCCTTTAATTAACCCCAAGTCTAAAAGTTTAATGAAACAATATGATACAGAATTTTATTTACTTCTATGTGTCCAGAAGGCGACAAAAATAGCTACCTACTAGTAGCTTCTATTCAACAACAGAGTCTAATTTTCTTTGAAAGTAGGTAACTTTATTTCACTTTGACAGCTGTCTAGTTTCGATACCCCGTCCTGCTAGTCGTAGAGGCCTTTGTCACAAACACCCCCCCCACACGTATCTGCACACAAAAATTGTGCCATAACATTAAGAAAGAACAACATTCCCCGTATTGGTCCGGGCTCCTTTGCAGAATAGACCATCTGCCTTTCTTGCCAGGCAGCTCGTAAAAGGCGGGCATAGGCTTATCATCACTAACACCGTGACATCTGACTAGGTGGTAGAGTTTCGCAGCGACTCGCCCGGATTGGTACCACCGCCTTACCTATTCCTGCCGCCATAACGTCATGACCTGTTCCAGTACGGAGGGTAAGGTAGCCGGTAAACTTACTTTTGCTCGAGGCCTAAAATCCTGACCTCAAGTTGGCGACGCACCATTACCATCTTTGATGTCTCTAGGCGGCGTGAATTTCTTATCATCAGGAAATCCGTCTGCTTGTTAGTCTTCATATAACCCAAAAAAAAAACACCGTGACAATGACTGGTGGAGTTCAGCAATGGCAGTTTAATGCCACCGCCCTACTGATTTTTGTCACCATATTGTCAGTGTTGTGTTCCGATTTAAAAGGTTTGACAACCCAGTCTCAAATTGAATTTGACATCCTGTTTTAGGATTTTGTTGCTAGTAAAGAATTTTTGGAGTCCTTTAAAAATGTTTTATGTATAATTTAGTGTATTTTTTACCCGCTAGTTAAATGGTTATTTGGCCTAAGACAGTGTCAATTTTACTACAACTATAGAGGCAGTAAATAAAATTTTGTATTAAACAGTAAAAGAAAATTATTATAACTTAAATATTTTTTGACAAGTTTTGTAGTGTTTATAAAATCAAAGACATTGTTTTTTGGTTTAACGCATACTTGTAAGGAATAAATGAGTGTTTTTTTGGGAGTCTGATTGGATTTGTAAGTTTAGATTTACATGCAGTATTCTTTACATTGTTATTTATAAATAAGTCTGTTAGAATCAAATACCGTAACGTAAAATATCTACACACTTTCTTCATTTTGCACAACGAAAAAACAACTTACATGGTCACCATTATTTGTGAAGGGTAAAAGAAGTTTTAATTAAATAAAAAACATTGCGAGATCTTCAAACTAAATTACAGGGATTCCATAGGGCAGATAATATTCCAGCGAAACAAAAATCACTAAAAACGCAGAATGAAACTAAGCAACTTTTATCAAATTGACTGTCTACCACAGCCTTTCCCAAAGTGGGCGATAACGCCCCCTTGTGGGCGCTGGAAGCCTAGAGGGGGCGGTATAAATCTTGAAAAAAATGTTTTTTTAAACTAGGCGCAACAAATATGTTATTGAGGTTATTGACAAGAAAAAAACGAGGGGGGGGGGGGCGCTACAAAACAACTGATTTTCAAAGTGGGCGTTACATGAAATAAGTTTGGGAACCTCTGGTCTACAATTTAGCCCTATTTAAAGATAAGATAGTTGCGATCCACGTATCTTAACTGATTTCCGCGGAACGAGCAACAAGGAGAATTTTAAAATTATAGGTTATCCCCACATTTGATAATTAGTTGTAAACGTCTTGATTGCAGGTGTCTGAATACTCAAATGGTTACATAATCCATATATTTTTATATTTCATTTCTATCAGATATCATAAATATATTATAAAACTTCATCAGATCAGATCGGAACCTTTGGGCAGGCGAATACGCGTAAATGAGAATGAAATATATTAAAACATGTGTAGTGAATATAATAGCGGTATTCAATTCTTATAGACAATTATAATGTGCGACATATATTTTATAGGTTCTGTAAGATATCTATAAGTAGAGGTAGGTACATATAAACTGTAAGTATCTTAGCTATCTACATCACACTTCCCATGCAGAAATAATAACTGAAAATACTCTACGAAACGGAACCGTATAGATAAAATTAAAAAACTCTAACTCAAGAATATTTACTTAAACATATCCAGCAAATCGCAGATCTTTAAAGGGTGTATCAATTATTTAAAAATCGAAAAAAAAAACATGAAATGGATAGACTGAAACGTAAAACTTTCCGACACCACAAAACATATTATTTAAAATGGATAATTATGTTTCAGTATGTTTAGAAAATGCCTAGATTGATTTCTTGTTTACAAGAAATACATATACCTACATAATATATTATTCTTAATTTTATTAAAAAATGTATAAACTAATCCAAATTTTATTTTAAATAGGTACCTATAGTAAATAGTATATAAGCGGAATTTAACAAGCTAAAACAAGAGTACTTAAATAGTGCAAAAGTGGCAAGAATATGTTAAAGAGAAAAACATTTTTTTATAAATACATAAATGATATTATTAGCGAAATAAAAAAATACTTGTCTCCTCCCAGTAAAATAAAAAAAAAAAATAACGAATTGTTTAGTTATATTCGAATATGTTTGGTAATATCTTATTTGAAACTCTGTATACAATTCATTTTCATATGATCGTATATTGGCTATTTAATATGAAAAAAGTGCTAAAATAATAAAATTGTAATTAATTAAAAAAATAAGTTTGTACAGTTTTATTTAAAATAAATATATTTCAAAAGTGCTATAAGCAAACTAATAGGGTACCTACTAAGCTTTTTTCATTAAAACAAAAAATACTTAAAATTACAATTTTCTGGAGTGTTCTACAAGAATGTAAATATTTTCTACCAGTTTACGCCATTAATAACACGAACTACAGTAACTATGTCTACTTATTACTACTCGTACTTGAAGACAAAACTAATTGAATTTCAATATTATTATGAAACATCGACATTTCGTTTAAATTTACCGTGCGATGGTGGACGCAAGTTGCTACTGCCAACTGGGGTATTGGTGCTATGGAAAACCTATTAGATATCCTTAAAATTTCAAATCCAGGTACCGTGCTCAGTAGACGTTATTATTTCAAGCAATATTAGCAAAACTAAACTATGATTAATGATTTGATATATATTATTTCCTTACATAATGAAATTGCAAGCTCGGATTTAGATACTTACCGCTGTCAAACTCCTCATTTGTGTTCATGGCGGCCATCTTTGTGTTCGTGATATCCTTAAACGAAGCGAGAAACAAAACAACTTCCCGTTTTTCATTTTTAATTGGCACAATATCAAGCAAGCACCAAAATGGTGATCCTGAAACAAAAAAAATATCTTTACCTATTTCAATTTATTAGTAGTTAATTTAATAAATAGTTCATAAATTTTGATATCTTGTTGATAAGAACGCCATCTTCATTTTTCAAGACCAACTACTTTGTTTCCAAACTTTTTAGTGCGCCATCTATGATGTTTTATCGTTATCATCAACATATTTGTTTGTGTGTGTCAAATGAATGGTAAAGTAAAGTATCTTCACGCCCATATCCCCGAAGAGGTAGGCAGAGGCACAACCAGGGTACCCACGACTAGCCGAAGATACTAAGTCCCATAATGTGATAGGTGGCAAGCCTATCGCCAACCGGGCACATATCCTATCCCGAGCAACATTTTTTTTTTATTAGAAAATTGGAAAAATCCGATTTTCTTTTTTGTTGCTCGACCCGGGATTCGAACCCGGGACCTCATGCAGTCAAGTCCAACAACTGAACCGCTAGACCACAGAGGCGATCATGGTATGGTAATGAATGGTAGTGTGGGTAATGTTCGATTTTTATCCTCCTCCTGCGTCCGCGCAATTTTCGTAAAAATGGATTCAAAGTTTTGGCACCACGTATTAATATATAGATTAATTTATTGTTATTTAATACTTGTATTTATTTTGTTTTCGAAATGTCCATACACTAATTGTTTTCTGCGATTTAACTCCTTGATAAGGTTGTCAAAGGGTTACGTCGTTTTTTTACATTTTTCAACAACCCATAAGCAATATAGGCCAGTGGAGAACTACTTCTGGATATTATCTTAAAGCTCTAACGGCCAATATTAATAATCAATCTTAATCCAAAACTTGCTGTCTAAGATTGATATTTTGATCCATTTTTATGTTATCGCTTGCCAATAATATATCTGTGGACAGGATAAATATGGCAATTAGGTATGGGATAGGCCGCCGGATACGCAGCTATCTAGCTTGCTTGAAATCCATTAGATTGAGATACATTATTAACATTGGCCGTAAGTGAAATTCTGTTCGTTGATCTCACTAAAAGGGATGAAACCTTGGATGGAGTTGGTTTCTCTTGGTTTTTATTTTTGGGGAAGGTTGTAAAGATGAGAAGAATAAAAAATAACAACAACGGGATTCGTCGGGATATATAGTATTGAGTAGAATTCAAAATTATAGCGGCTTTTCCGTAGACGCCAGAGTTTTTATTGCCCAAACACCATTAAGTCAATGCTACCGAAACTAATTAAGCTACGAAACAATTTCGAGTTTAATTATATTCGGCCTTTTCATACTTTATTAAAATAAAGCCGAAATCGAAATTCAATACTGTAAGATTCGATGTTTCTAAAACATT
>NJDC01027365.1:27222-38292 GCA_002245475.1 Calephelis virginiensis | reverse complement strand
TTTGGCACCACGTATTAATATATAGATTAATTTATTGTTATTTAATACTTGTATTTATTTTGTTTTCGAAATGTCCATACACTAATTGTTTTCTGCGATTTAACTCCTTGGTAAGGTTGTCAAAGGGTTACGTCGTTTTTTTAAATTTTTCAACAACCCATAAGCAATATAGGCCAGTGGAGAACTACTTCTGGATATTATCTTAAAGCTCTAAGTGAAATTCTGTTCGTTGATCTCGCTAAAAGGGATGAAACCTTGGATGGAGTTGGTTTCTCTTGGTTTTTATTTTTGGGGAAGGTTGTAAAGATGAGAAGAATAGAAAACAACAACAATGGGATTCGTCGGGATATATAGTATTGTGTAGAAGTCAAAATTATAGCGGCTTTTCCGTAGACGCCAGAGTTTTTATTGCCCAAACACCATTAAGTCAATGCTACCGAAACTAATTAAGCTACGAAACAATTTCGAGTTTAATTATATCCGGCCTTTTCATACTTTATTAGAATAAAGCCGAAATCGAAATTCAATACTTATTTCAGAATAGACCAACTGCCTTCCTGCCAGGCAGCTCGTAAGACGAGCATAGACTTACCGTCACTAACTTCGTGGTATCCTACTAGGTGGTCGAGTTTTGCAGCAACTCGTCTATTCCTGTCGCCATAACGTCAGTGCTTGCCGTTGACGTGTTCCGTTTCGGAGGGTAATTAAGCCGGTAAGCTTACTTTTGCTCGAGGTTTAACATCTCGGCCTCAGCTTGTCAACGCACCATTTACACCTTTGGTGTCTCAAGGCGACGTGAATTTTTTACCATCAGGAAATCCGTCTGCTTGTTTGCCTTCCAAAATCATAAAAAAATAACCCTGTAGGTACATGTTTGACAAATTGCTGCGACCTAAAAGTAAGTAAATTGTATACTTGTAATAATACAACCTATAAAGCCTATAACGGTTTTGTATTAGTTTTTACAAATACATATAAATAATAAAATTGATAAAACAAATTTCGCAAACATCCAGACCCAGAAATATAAATAAATAAATATCCCTAGACCAATTACAAAAATTGTATCAAACCCCAAGCTAAGCAAATTAAATGTTTTTTACCTATATGTTTATATCAATATTAATGATACTAATACATAGAAATATTTAAATAAATTTAATAATCTACATGTTCATCACATATTTTTGTGACCCCCTCGTTGGTCGAGTGGCTAGCATACACGCATAACTACACTGACCAACCGCGAGGCTCGGGTTCGATTCCGAACGGGGGCAGGCATTTGTGTGACAAATATTTATATGTCTGCATTTCCCGATCTGGGTGTTTATTAAATTTATTCTGGTATCTATTTAAGTATTTCTATGTACTAATGTCGTTGACTAATACCCATAACAGAAGCATATAATTTGCTTATATTGGGGTTAAATTCAATTGGTGTAACTTGTTCAGAGATATTTATTTATTTATATGTATCGCGGCTCAAGCCTCTCGATAGAGCTTTTGGCGTGTACGCTAACCCCTCGACCAACAAGGTATTCGTCAGGAATTTGCAAATGTACTATTATAAGTATGTAATTGCGTGAAAATATACTTGTAAAAATTAGGACAAAAACTACCGATCTTCATCAAGTCAAAAATTTCGTGAAAAGTCTGGGAGAAAACTTTGTAGCTGTCTAGCCCTTTAACCAGCACAAGGTGTAGCAGCAAAATGAATTTGGGTATGGTTTTCCAAAATTAATCTTTAATGAAATCCGAAAAAAAATATCATTTACTATAAAAAAACATGGTGGCAATATGGTTGCCACTGCCAGCTTGGTCATTACCAACTTGGGCTTCAAAAATCAGCCTGAGTAACAATAGAACAAAATAGTCTTAGTAATAATAAAATCTTACATACAAAATCAGTCTAAAAATTATCAGTCTGCATAATCAGTGGCAGTTTCTAGCTTGAACATCAAAAATAAGTCTAACAATATTAAAAATAAGATTACTTAGTATCTATATCTAAAAAATCTTGGGAATAAAATCAAATTAAAAATTCTGCATAATCAGTGCACAATAGGTTGAATATAAAAAAATGTCTTAGTAACAATAGAAAAATTAGTCTTCGTAATAATTTTAGTTACAAAATTAATATAAAAATTATCAGTCTGCATAATTACAATCATTCAATTCTATCGAAATTAAATTGTCGAAAACAGGGACTTATTCATAAAGGAACCTCGCATCTTTCACATATAATTTTTGATAGCTTGTTATTCACTTTAGTACTGCATAATCTACAACGTTTATATTATGTTTCTATTTCCACTGGCTAATGTTTTCCCAACTGTTCAGTCCTCAGTCCATCTGGAATACCGTGTACGGTTTTCTGTCTCTCATTACTCTGCTTACATTTTACATTCTTGATGATGTATTTGGGCATTGATTGAAAGCTTCTCTTTCGAAATGACAAGTTATTGATCAGTTCTTTTGATAGTGCAATCCGGAAACACTTTTGGGGCATTATGTTATGTACTCGTGAATTACTCTTATATAGTATATACGCATTTGTGATCACGAGATCTATGCTTTTCCTTTTCCTTTCTACAGCATAAGGTGTCCTTTGCTGATCAAACCGGTCTACACCACCCATCCGCTTCGTGTATTCAGGAATCATTTGGGGACAATTATGCAACTTCTTTTACCCATCTTTTTGGGTGCGCGAGTAAGTCTTTCTATGTTTTGGGTGAAAAGCATTACTTAAAACAGTTACTTGTTTCGTGTCTCTCCAAACAGCAAACGTAACATTCCTTTTCACCCTCCACTTCCATTTACCCCTCTTCATCTTTTTCACCCGTGCACTTTGTCTTTTAGAAGCCTCTGCAGTTTTGCTGTCTGCCTCCTTATCTCTAGTAAGTTTCGGCTTTTTGACTAAATTAGGTAAATTTTGCCTGTCACTTCTTACCGTTGCTGTTGAATATATTTTATGATCGAACAAATACTGTAGCAAATCAGTATTCGAAAAAAAGTTATCAAATGCTAAATGACCACGATAATTTGCTGTGATCAAAGGCTCAGACAATGCTTTGATTACATTGCTCCCTAATTCTGCCTCCGGCGTATCAGATTTTCCAGTATAAACACGAAACATGTAAACATAACCTGTAGAGCTGTCTGCCCTAACCCAAACCTTATACCCACGCTTTACCGGCTTCGTAGGCATATATTGTTTGAGGCTAATGCAGCCTTTGAATTTGATCATGCACTCGTTTATTGACTGGGAATTGTTGTCATAGCATTTTCTGAACACTCCTCATTCAATTTTTCAAGCAGAGGCTTTATCTTGTAGAGTTTATCATATCTCTCACTATCTCTGGCCGGCATCTGCGTATTATCGTTGAGGTGCAAATACTTCATAATGTGCTGAAATCTCTTTAGAATCATTGTTTCAGCTTTTTCTGGCACATATAGTAAAGAGTCACTTGACCAATAGTCCTCAATACTCGGCAAAACATGAATATCCATTTGAATGAGTATGTCAAGAAATGCCTTTATTTCTCCAACAGTGGTTGGTGTCCAACTCCTGCAACCTACTTGCGAAGCGTATAAATTAGATTGATCTACAATCATCTGTAGTACATCATCACTAAAAAACAAACCAAAGTAGTCCCTAGGTTCCGTTCTGTTAGGCAATTGTTTTGAACACTGAACATGCGGAGTGTCGAAATAGCTGAGATCTGGATTCTGAGTCCATTCTTGTTTTCTCCAATCAGTCTCATCTATGTCCGAATCTGAATCTGAATATGAAAAATCCGATAATTCACTCACTCCATCAATCCTATCTGGTGGATATGGATATGCTATTGGTGCTGCGTCACTCTGAAGTCTTGCGACTGAAGGGCTTTGATGTTGTGAAGGTATTGTAGCAGATCTCGAAGCACTTGGAAGTCTTGAAACTGAAAGACTTTGATGTGTGGCTGCTGGTGTAGATCTTGAAGAGCTGTGCTGAAGTCTGAGGAGTGAAGGACTCTGACAAGTTGACGAGAATGGAGACGTTATTGCCGTAGAACTGAGTAGAACATCATCACCTGTAAGTATCCGTCCTAAATGTTCTTGGGTACCTTGTTCTAAATCCGATTCCTCCAAATCATGATGATGGAGACGATATTGCCGTAGAACTGAGTAGAACATAATCACCTGTAAGTATCCGTCCCAAATGTTCTTGGGTACCTTGTTCTGAATCCGATTCCTCCAAATCATCCTCAGAAGTCATACCATCTGAAATGCCGAACATTTCTTCCAACTCCTGGGCAATAAGATCATCTGATATGGGTCTATTCCGGCTCATTGTAGGTTATCTAAAATAATACGAAACACAAAAATATTTTACCTCTAATTGGTAGTGTACATAATATTGCCACCATGTGGGTAGTTACAAGTTGACAGTAGCATATATAGAAATATAAAAATATAGCCTCCATAGAAAAGTGGATTTCCAATAAAATATGCAGTTTTTTTTAAAAATAATGACAGTATTATGTTCCATACTAAATCTATACATAAAGAATGAAGGTCACTAACATGTTTTGTATGCAGCATTGATGAGATAATCTCAAATTAATTTTGAATTCACGAAAACCGGGAACTTTTTTGCCAAATGTCAAATGGCTAGTTTACTCTGACTTGGCAGGAAGGACAATGGATATTGGTGTGTTCTCAAGGAAGAGGGAAGGCATGTAAAATATAGTTTTTTCATGTGAGAGGTCAGCACACAAGCACACATATCCTCTTATGGTAAGAGACAAGCACGTCTTTGATGTTTGGCTAATAATTGTGCAAATTTACTCACTCCCCTACCCTCCCTCCTACTATGGGGTAGGGACGTTATAGCAACAGAAGGTTTAGCTATTCCTTAGATTTAGATATTGATTTAATTCATGTTCTCTCATTCTTTCCTGTCCATGACCGAACCAGCGTAGCATGCCCTTTCGCATTTTAACACGAACACTTTCTTTCAATTCCAGTCTTTCTCGAATCTCACTGTTACGATTATGGTCAGCGAGCATTACACCACAGATTTTTGGTTGCGCTCTCATTTCGATCGCATTTATCCTACTTTCATGCTCTTTCTGACATACCCAACTCTCACTTCCATACAATAACGTTGGAATAAGCACAGAATTATGCAAAGCGAGTCTAGCTTTTTGACTCAAAACCTTGCTTTGGAATAGCTTACCCGCCTTACCTATTCCTGCCGCTATAACGTCATGACATGTTCCGGTTCGGAGGGTAAGGTAGCCGGTAAACTTACTTTTGCTCGAGGCCTAACATCCCTACCTCAGGTTGGTAATGCACTATTACCACCTTTGGTGTCTCTAGGCGGCGTGAACTTCTTACCATTAGGAAATCCGTCTGCTTGTTTGCCTTCCTATAACATAAAAAAAATACCCAACTCTTACTTAAACGTTGGGATAAGCACAAAATTATTCAAAGCGAGTCTAGCTTTTTGACTCAAAACCTCGCTTTGAAATAGCTTACCCAACGCTCCATTTACACTATTCCCTGCACACACTCTCCTCTCTACATCCACGATGTACCTTCCCAGGGCCGGATTTATTTTCAATGCCGCCCCTGGGCACCGGAAAAAAGTCCGCCCTATTACAAGAATTTTACTTAATGGGGAAATACGTGTAGAAAGACGTTTTCGTGCTGATTTTTATTATTTTTTTTATAGATATTTTATTGACAGATATGAGTTGAGTGATTATCATTTTTATAATATCTTAAAAAGCACCCCACGCTTTTTTAAAAATTGTTTTTTTATTATTCACATTATTATTAATTTATATTTATTGAAGTTTTTAGCACTATTCTTAATTTAAATTTATTAAAATTATTTTTTTAGTTTGGTTTTCTATAAAAAGCGTGTTTTGATTTTTTTTAAACAATTATTTATTTTTTACTTTTTAGTTTGGTTTATTTATAAGAACGTGATTTTTTAGTTTTTTTTAAACTATTATTTGTTTTGTAGAATTAAAAATTCTCGATTCGAAATTAAAATCGAAATCGATCTCTATTCGAAAAAGGAAATTAAAAAAAAACGTTTTTTTGGAATAACTACTAAATGGCTTCCTAAAAAAAACTAATCAGCTCTTAAGTTTAAATAACCACGTCGATTGCCACCAATCCGGTCAAAATCGGTTGATTCTTTCGAGTTATCGAAAACGAAAAATTTCGAAAAAAGTGTTTTTTCACATAATTTCAACATTTCTTTTCGGATCGTTTTTGACAGAATAAAATAATGATTGTATTAGTAATTATTAGAGTCCCAAAAATCACGTCGATCGTCACCAAGAACGTGAAAATCGGTTGATTTATTCATGAGTTATCGTTGTCGAAAAAATTCAGAAAATTTAAATTTCCCTTAGATTATTGGTTCGATCTGTTTGCGTTCAAAAGTTCTGAAAAAGTGCGTGGAATACTGCCAACCGCGTGAAAATCGATTTATTCATTTAGAAATTATTGCAGTTTGAAAATTCAAAAAATACTGTTTTGTTAAAATTTTATCAGCCTTTTGAGCTCTTCGAGCTTTTTCTTTGGCTCAAAATAACACACAAATTGTATTTTTGAGCTCGAAGAGTTTAGAAACGTCATAAGTGCAATTTTAAGCGTTAAGGTATAGAATTGGCGGGAAGTTGCAGAGATGGCCTTTAGGGTCAACCGTTTTCCAGATTTTTTTAATTGATTGATTGTTAAAGTTGATGTTTTAAGAAATGCAAAAGTAATTCCGAAATATTTTTCAATTTTTCAAAAATAAATACTAATAAAATTTCTTTAATTCCAGAAAATAGAAAAATCGATTATTAATTGAAATCTCCAAGGAAACAAATTGATTAAATCATTTTGATTATTTATTTTTACTAAAAAATTCCAAAATTATAGTTCATAAATAATGAATTAATTGAATTTCTTTAGTTATCAATTAAACAAAAAAATATAAATTAATAGAATTAATTAATTGTATTGAGGAATCTCGATAATACTAAAAAAAATATCACTTTCAAAATTTTGCCGCCCTAAAATATTTGCCGCCTGCCCCTAGTGTAAATCCACCGCTGTACCTTCCATCCCTGCTAAAAGCACAAACAAGATATGCAATAGATATACAATTTCATTCACTTGCTCCAACAGTACATCATCAACTGAAACTCTTACATCCGTTCTGGCTACGTCTCTTCCTAACACCACTATTTTGGTTTTTATCGCATTCAAATATAAACCCCTTTCTTTACAATTTCCTTCCATAACTGTGACCTGTGTTTGCTGCTCAGATGGTGTAGAGCCTAAAAGTACAGCATCATCTGTATAAAACACGCAGTTCACCACTTGGTCACCCATACGTATTCCCACATTCAATGATCTTAACTTTGAAGATAATTGTACAAATTTAAGATAAACAAGCGTGTTGACAACACGCAACCCTGCTTGACGCCAATAATAACATCAAACCAAGGCGACATGTTGCCATATATACAGCACATATGCTTATCACTCTAAATACATTCACCGCACGCAGCAGAGGCCGGACTATTTCATAATCTGGTAAAATTTCCAAAGTTCCTTACGTACAACCCTATCAAAAGCTTTTTCGAGATCCACAAAACCGGGGAAAACCTTCTGACCCACAGCCAGATGCTTATTTACAATGTTTCGGAGCGAAAACACTTGATCCGTACGCAGAAATCGTCTAATCTTAAGGAATTAACCGAAATTGACGCTAGAAGATGACAACAATCATGACTCATTATTGTCATCATTATCTTGTTAGTAAGTATCCATTTAGCTTATAACAGCTTCTTAAACTGCCAGGAAGAGAAGCAGATCGTCTATTCTACGCAAAAGTCTGGAACAAACAGGAGGAAAAAAAGGAATTTTCCAAGCCCTAACGAAAAGTTTTAAATTTGTCCAATGAAATTATACAAATGAAATGCTTTTAAACTTGAACTTTTAAACCATAAATAAACGTTAATTACTTGCTTTTAAATACTAACTTTGTTACAAATTGATTTTAAGTCAAAAGGTTCAATTAAAATAGCAATTATTATTTAAGAAACCCTTGAATCGAATCAAATTTTAGAAAAGAAATATTTTCTTATGCTTGTTTCACACACACCACAACCATATCACAACCACATCTACTATAACCGCATTAAATCACTACATCGTGCGGTCGTTCGTACAATTTCGTATTGAAAACTAATAGTAGGAGCTCCATGGCCTATATTTTGCCATCAGCGCACAACCCAAAGTCAGTGTTCAATTTCTATGAGTTTGTATATTTTAAGCGTGTTTCAAATGAGATGTCTGAATCTCTGTCTGCACTAGTGAAAGGGGGTGCGTCGTCCCCTTTTGACAACAACGACAATTCATATTTTGTCGGTACCAAAAGCAACTGGAAAAACTGTAGGCTGTAGCACTTTTAAATGAATAGTACGTGTTCAAAAAAATTTCGTGGGGTTCTGATTTCTAAATTTCATTGCGGCGCAACTGCGACCAGTTGTGTATCGAGTGTCTAATGTCTACCGAACTCAGGCCACGTAGGTAAACGCGGTGTCGCCCGTTTGTTTGAAGATACAATACTGTACATTACCGTGACTGTACTGACACTTATACGTAACTAGTGGATGATCAGGTTTTATAGCTGTGATGTGGTGTGGCACGTATGAAACAAGCCTTATGATTAAAACCACTCAAACAATTTCTTAGTTCGCTTGACTTGAGTTTTTGACTTGAACATTGATACTCGTATTATATTAATACAAATGCTTCGAGTTATTGATTTACGAAGTTTGTGATTCTGCGCGGCCAAAAGAGGTTTATGTTTTTGAACGACTTTTAACGAGAAGAAAATTGTCAATTTGTCGAAATATTTTTTCGTTTATGTACATTTGCTTATAGTCACAAACTAGTTAGATATACTTTTAAAGCCGTTTGACTTATTTGGGAAATTATTCTTGTGTTTCTTAGTAGACTTAGTGTCTTGGGCTAGTCGTGGGTGCCCTGGTTGTACCTCTGCTTAACTCTGCGGGGATATGGGCGTGAAGATACTTACTTACTTACTTATTTTTGTATTTGAAATGTTACACTTTTCAGGTGGTCCTATTGTTGTCAGGTCAAGATCTAATGAAGAGTTGCTGGAAAAATTGAGAGTAATTTAAAGTTTATTAGCACTTGAAGCGATTAGAGTATTTTTGTTGAACTTTGCATTTCTTTAAGAAAGCAAAATTTTTTGAAGTTGAATTAATTTTAATTCAGTTCCACTCGAACAACTTCCTGCTTCGTTGCTCTCAAGTTTTCGACTTAAATCTTGGCATTAAATTAATTAAAAGTTAACGAGTTTATCGGTTAAAAGTTTTAAATGTTCAATTGTTTTGTGGTTTTAACGCCAATGGGGAGAGAGTTAAGTTTGTATATATATAAATGACGTATTAAAATATGTATACTTCATGATGCTTAAGACTGTTTGTTCAATAATGTATGACTCATTTGTATTAAGTATTTTATAAGGTAATGGAGCTTCATAAAACGCCGAGGATAGAAAGTACTATACGTAAAAACTAATCTTTACTGTGCATTTACTACGCACTTACAACCTATTATTAGTTATCTATTAAAAATGATTCAATATAATATAATGAAGCATGATAAATATTGTTAGGTACCTACTACAGAACATATATACTCTCTACCGAGAGGTACCCACTCAGTTTGTAATTTACACCCACCGGCCACCGATTTCACGTTTAAAAAATACGATACAAATAATAATCGACATAAAAGTTAAATAAAAATAAAACTAAACTTACAAATAATAATTACTAAATATTTAAAATTAATCAATTACATAAATATTGAAATAATATTAAATGTAAAGTGGCTTTTACACTACATTTTTGACCAGTTAAGAAACCAAACGTTAACCTAAAGTATTATAAAACTTTATGAGACAAAATGTTATTGTTATTGTACTTACTTATTGACAAGAAATAATATTTCCTGGGAAATATCTCTTTTCTGAATAGTTTTCACGTTACGTTTAGAGGAAAGAAGTTCTGAATCAATTAGTTCACTCATGTAGTTATGGCGACTCTTTATACATCTTTGGTGTCTAGGTGACATGTATTGCTCACTATCACAAAATTCTAATTATACAGAATCATCGATAAATACTTATCGATAATAAATCACCGCTACGTTCGGCATGCACTATATTATGCTTATCTCAAGCCACGCCTACGTCGATGCAACTAGAACTGCAAGCGTTCCTTTGTCTTCAGTCTAAATAACGAAACCGACGCTGGCGCACGTTACCCTTGCGCAAGACGCCCAAACCAAAGGACAACATTTAACCCTGAGCAAATGGTAGTCCTCATTACTGTAGTAAATGTATCGACTGAAACAGACAACCCTATTTCCTACGAATGCTAACTGCAAAACGAGCGGGACTATTGAAGCATATTCGTTTATTGTAGTAACTACAAACTACCAAATGGTGAAATTTTAGCTTAAATTGACTTTGATTTTATAACGGAAAGCAATTGCATTGATTACATAGAATTAACGGATACATTCTGATTGTTAATTTACATATAAATTGTGTATAATATCCGCGTTTTTGTGAAATTGTTAGACTTAAAATGTACAGTTTTTTTTTATGATATTGGAAGGCAAATAAGCAGACGGATTTCCTGATGGTAAGAAATTCACGCCGCCTAGAGACACCAAAGGTGGTAATGGTGCGTTGCCAACCTGAGGCCGGGATGTTCGGCCTTGAGCAAAAGTAAGTTTACCTTACCCTCCAAACCGGAACACGTCATGACGTTATGGCGGCAGGAATAGGTAAGGCGGTGGTATCAATCCAGGTGAGTCGCTGCGAAACTCTACCACCTAGTCAGATGTCACGGTGTTAGTGATGGTAGACCTATGTTTGTCTTTTACGAGCTGCCTGGCAGGAAGACAGATGGTCTATTCTGCCAAGGAGCCCGGACCAACACGGGGAATTTATAGGAAGTTATGGGTGTTACT
>NJDC01027281.1:0-13914 GCA_002245475.1 Calephelis virginiensis | reverse complement strand
GCCCCCCTTTTCTTTCTGGGTCTCTTACCGCCCCCCTTGAGACCTGCAGCGCCCACAAGGGGGCGTTATCGCCCACTTTGGGAAAGACTGCTCTATGGTCTAGCGGTCCAGCGTCAGACTTTTCGAGGTACTGAAAATATAGAAAATGTATACTTTCGAATAATAGGAACGTTGCTCGGGATTGGATATGTGGCCGGTCGGCGATAGACTTGTCACCTATCACATTGTGGGATTTATGCCCGATTTCACCTAGAGCCCCTAACTTTAGGGGACCGGGACCTCTTAACCTATTTTAGGGGACTGTTTCATATTAGTGTCTTACCCTTTACAAATTTCGCTTGGGCGGCTAGTCTTCTAATAAAAAGAACGTTGTCCGGGATTGTATAAGAGCTCGGTTGGCGATAGGCTGACCGCTTAACATATTGTGGAACTTATTACCTACTAAGTGCTAAGCAAATGGTGGGTAGGTATCCTGGTTGTGCCTCTGCCTACCTCTTCGGGACTATGGACATGATGATTCTTTTCTTTTCATAAAAAACTACAAAAATCGATCAAGTTGTTTCGGAGGAGTACGACGGTGTCTACTTACTGGCCGTTCGTATTGACTTTTACTTGCGAAGTTCTATAAGTGCTGTTAAAAGCAAAACCTAAATTCTAACACACGTTCGTATGTTGTATGCCTACTTATTATGGAAGTGTACCTAGTCTTATCGAAAGTTTATAGGTAACTAGTTGTCCCGACGAACTTCGTTCCACCCGTTCAATTTGTATAGGAAAAAATAATGTATTGCTTTTCCCATTTTCCCTGCAATTTTCCCGTTTTTTCTCTTCAGCCAGCCGATGGCCTAGATGGGGTCAAGTTGATACGGAGATTGAGAAAAATATACATTGTAGGTTCAATAGAGAGCCTCGTGCCCTCGACTTTTTGACAAGCCTTGCATTTCGCTCTAAACAGTAGCAAACTAGAAGAAAAAGTATTAGAATAATCGTTCAAGTAAAGTTATTAAAGACATAAGACTGTTTGCTTTATCATTTTTTTAGAATCTCTAGGGGAGAGCAGCTGCCCCTCTTGCCCCCCTTGGCGACGCCCTTGCTTCTGATAATAACTAACACAAAAAATAGCCATATCGGCTCAGTCGTTCGCATATGCATGAATATTTCGCCAACTGCCGATAAAGTACAGTACTTTCAGTAGACAAACTGCGCAAATTGCTGCTTACATTCCCCGTGTTGGTCCGGGCTCCTTTGTAGAATAGACCATCTGCTTTCCTGCCAGGTAGAGTTTCGCAGCGACTTACCCGGATTGGTACCACCGCCTTACTTATTCTTGCTGCCATAACGTCATGACGTGTTCCGGTTTGGAGGGTAAGGTAGCCGGTAAATTTACTTTTGCTCGACCCCTAACATCCCGGCCTCAGGTTGGCAACGCACCATAACCAACTTTGGTATCTCTAGGCGGCGTGAATTTCTTACCATCAAGAAATCCGTCTGCTTGTTTGCCTTCCAATAGCATAAAAAAATGTGTATGTGCGATTCACATACGATAGAAGTGAAACTTCAGTAAATCGACAAAAGAATGAGATGAATATATATTTGTGTCTCTTACCTGTCGTTTTTCCGTTGCACCCGTTTTGTAATCACGATTCCAAAGAAGTTTCACTTCAAAAAAAACACTTTATTTATCCCGCCGCCAGCTGGTACGAGGCAGTGCTTGCCTCTTACCAGCTGTCTGGCAGATTCAATATCATGTAAAGATATTAGTTTACATGTTAGTTTTTTGACTAGTGACCAGGGGGTGACATAAGGGTATTTTATTTTCTGAATTCCCGCTTGTCCCTTAATGTCCCCGGTGACATTCGGGAATTTTTTTTAGAAAAATTCCCTCTTGTTTTGGGGGGGTGGGACAAATTAGGGGGTGACATGCGGGAAAGACCGCACATAACGGCGCCCAGTGCCGTCGTACCGCTTGCACCGCTGTAGGACCGACGCTAGATCCCCCATGACTCGGAAATTGGATGCGCTCTTGAATGTAGAATAACTTGATAATAAACTGACTTTTTATAACGCAGTTTTCACTTATTTTTTATGTTACTATGACAATAATTTATCGTGATGAAAAATTGACCCCATGCTGAAGCAAAAGTTGTTTTATATCTAAAACTAGCAGTTTCACGCAGCTTCGCCTGCGTGACTTGGCTTTTACTGCACCGATTTTGATGAAATAAAGCCTATGTCACGCAGGGATAATGTAGCATTCTAAGGGTGAAAGAATTTTTGAAATCGGTCCAGTAGTTTCGGAGCCTATTCATTTCAAACAAACAAAAAATCAAACATTTCCTCTTTATAATATTAGTATAGACTAGTAGAGGTAATAAATAATAGTCTTAATAAATATAAATATCACTGAATAAGTAACATACATTGAATCTAACCTAATTATATGCTTGTGTCATGGGTATTAGCCAACGTTTCTGTTATGTAGAAATACTTAAATATATATATAAGATTATTATATATTTAATAAACACCCAAACTCGGAAATGCAGACATCTAAGTTTCTAGATGTTCATCACACCAATGCCTGCCCTCGTCGGGAATCGACCCGGTCAAACAAATTTAGTTTGTTTTCTAGTGCCATCTTTTAATTTTAAATTTTAAAAATACAGTCCATGACTCGTTGTTATACCTACCAATTTTTTAGGCTAAATTTCTGAGCGTTTAGAGACTTTTTAAGATTTACACAACTTATGCGAACGTTTAAATAAGTTCCCCAAACTCATTTCTAATACCCACTTTTAAATTCAGTACCTACCTATGATTGTAGCGTCCCCTACTTTTTATCTCAAAACCTCAATAATGCGTAAATCTGGCTTGAAATTTAATATTTATATTTTAAACGAGACTTTTCTTAGCAGAGAGAGCAATAATAATGCAACTTTACAATGTCAAGCGTGTATTTTGTTCAAAATCATTGTTCTGTTTTATCGTGTAATTTATATTTCTACAATAATTAATATTATTTTCAGTGAATTTTAAAATATCAAGTATTTTATAAGTCATCCGTCGCACCCCAATTTTTTCTGGACCAGTAACGGGCCCCCTTGAGCCCTTCAGAGCCCACAAGGGAGCGATATCGCCCACTTTGGGAAAGACTGGTTTAAATAATGGTATGAGAGAATTTGTACGGTAAAATAATAGTAGTCTTTGACTATGGTACGTCTGTATTTATGTTGTGTAGTCAATATTGCCATTTAGTTAATATGTATGGCTTACATTCTTCAAATTGCAGTTACCCGAAATCTATAACATAATATTTATTTTATGTTTTAATATTTATATACACAAGTATCACTTGTATGGTTCACGTGATTAAAGATTTTTCTGATTCTTGATTTCATTACTAACAGCTTATTCCGAATCTAAAAGCAGAATTCATCCTGATCATGTCCGGCCGGCTTCGAAAATGACGTCGGAATCCTTAAATGGAGATGTTATTGTAAACTACTTTTGCAAACGTAAAATCTGCCACTCTGTTGAATATCTAGCAATACTCGTATTCGGCTCCAGACAAAGGACGAAAGTTAGGAAGTAATTTTATATAAAATATATTTAGTATAAGTTCTTTAGTTGTGATCGCCTCGGTGGCTGAGGGGTTAGCGTACACGCCTAACTCCACCAACCGCAAAGCTAGGGTTTGATTCTCGACAGGGGCAGGCATTTGTGTTATGAACATCTAGATGTCAATATTTCTGGGTCTTGGAGTGTTGATTAAATTAATACTGGTATCTATTTAAGTATGAATTAGGTAGCATCGTTGACTAACACCTATTCCACAAGCATATAATTTCTTTTTTTAAAATTATGTTAAATTTATGTAATTTTCCGAGGGATATTTATCTCAGTTTGACACAAAGATGGTCATCCATAATTCTACCCTTCAGCAATTTCATTAAAAATTAAATAAATAAATAAAATAAATATATTACATTATAAATATTTTATTATACACACTTATTAGATACAACAGAAGGTACTATGCAAAACAATTATTATATTATGTGCATAGCACTGGTCCATGTTAAGCAACAAAGAACCAACCCACAAAATAAGACTCGACATATACCTATTGTTCTTTTATTGACATCGTTTGTCAAATAATAATGTTTGCAAAACATGTTCCATTAATAGCAAAAAAATGCTGAAGCCACGTATACAGTCGAGCATTTACAAGAGACGATCTTTGTTCTATTTACAACTAGCAGCCTGTCTCAGCTTCGCGAGTGGACAAACTTCTATGTTATTGTACATATAAACCTTCTTCTTCAATCACTTTATTAAAAAACACCATCGAAATCCGTTACGTAGTTTTAAAGATCTAAGCATAAATAGAAAACGACTTTATTTTATACTATGCAGTGATTACCACTTCTTACGTTTCTAAACTTACTCTCAAATGTCAGTAACACAGGCATTTTTAAAAATTTTAGCTTTCTAAACCCAAAAAAATAAAAACATCATCTTAAATCTGTAAATAAAATCTATAAATATAAAATCAAACCAAGTCCATGTACATGTACACAATCCAATTCCTGACAGTATTAAAATACAGGCAGTATTCTGTAGTACTAAAAATAATTCGAATATATTAAGTAACTAAAAACTGATCACGTTTTTATTTTCCAAATACAAAATACCACACATCTACGCCTGTAGATTGGACCATTCTAGAAAAAAATATAAGAACAATTTACTGTAAAGCGTCTAAAGCTTTAACAATTTATTGTTTGAAATTCTTATCTGTTTGTGTGTTTGTATTTGCTACCGCATTCCAAGTTTTCAATGATCACAGATTGATTCAAATCAAAATCACAGGGACAAAGCAGCGAGCAAAGACTAGCATATTGACATTCAAAGACTTTTATCACCACCAATACAAACACGAAACTTATTTAACAGAAAAACAGTGCAATTTTGATTATAGATATCATTTAGGATATCAAATACATAACATTTATTTTATAATATTGACATATTTATATTATAAATAAAGGGAATTGAACTTTTTTGTATGAAGCCTGGCTTAGCGCCTGGCCGCCATTTTGTGTTTTTTTTTTCAAAATGGCGGCACACGACAATTCTTACAAAAATGGGGACACTTGGACACACTAACAAAAAGTATCAGCATCAATATATTCTAAAGCATCACGTTACAGAGCTACTTCCAAAACAAAACGATGATGAGGATTTGGTCCAAATCAACAAAATTATATTTAGAGTTGTGTTTTTGCAACCATGACAGTCTTAGTTCATTATCTTTTTGCCATTTTAGAGAAATATTCGGTGTTGTTGGTTAACGTTTTTGAATTACGACCGCGATGTTATGAACATTTATTTTCACAAATTACAACAAGTTAACAAGTTTATCTTTGACCACAATCTCGACTAATGGTTAGTGATGATGTAGTCTAAAATAAGGGCGGGCTAACTTGGAAGGGGATAGTGATTACGCTCCTTGACTGTTTTTAACAACCTCCTAACGAAATATTCAATCGCTTGACCTACCGATCCTTATCGTTAGAGTGGTAAGTAGCCAGGGCCAACTATGTTGCGCTTAGAGGCGTTCAATTCAAAAGTGTTTCTACAAGGTAATTAAAGTACTCACCATCGATCTTTTATTGTAAATAACTCTGTAATGTGACGCTTTAAGATGTATTGACCTTAATACTTTTTGGTTTGTACAAGTATCCCCTATCCATAATTGTAGGAATTATCGTGCGCCGCTAAAAAAAAAACAAAATGGCGGTGGTTGACTAGGCCACAAAGGTTCAAACCCCTTAACAAAGTAATGATTTAAGATCTTAACTTCGACCTTCGAGTCGACCTTCACCAAACTGATAAAATGATGAAACTTATTAGAAAATATATCAAAAACATGTTGCCTAAGAAAGTCCAGGACAAAATATTTTTATATGACTTTTTATTAAATATGGCAATAATAGAATGAAACGAATTTTTTTGCTAAATTAGTCTATGACTTATAGAATATGTAGAAGTTGGGTTGTCTGTTACTAACCTGCCTGCCAAGTATAAGCATGTATGTCAATGGGAGTTACTTTCACAGTTTTTTTGCGAATAAGATGACATAGGCTCATAAGCAAAAACAGGAATAAAAAAATATAAAATATCCTGCCCGAGATTTTTTAATTTGGTTTATAGTATACTAAATTTAGTAGAAAATATGTTTCATTCATGAAGATGCTTTATTATAATAACTTCGGTGTACATTAACGACTGTTTGGATCTTCTACTATAAGAAAAAAACAACAAAATAAAAGTATAAATAAAGTAATTAGTCAATATTACATTAATTTATCGTGCATAACCAAAATTGTATGCCTTTAGAATATATTAATTATGATATATTATTGGACGAATCCCTTATAGTTGTACGCAAATTAAAAAGCATATAAGCACTTCATCGTATGTACAATTTCTTTAAAACATGATTACGTATTTTAATTTTAATTGCGAAACATTCTTTTTTATTAAATTGTCCTTTTGGGACAGGCTAAGATCTTTTGATATGCTTCCTGTTTGTTTGTTATAAACATTTCTTTTTCTTGTTGGTCATTTCATATTTTGGTTTTAGTTTCTTGTAAAAAAGTCATAACTAGTCATATTTAAATCAGAATCTTGACTATTATATATAGCAATAATGTAGTGTAGTAGAAAACTGCAAAAAATCTATTTTAATTAATTTATAATCACGTCGAGATTTGAAATTTTTTTCGGAAAATGTACAAATGACATCTCACTAACCCACCTCCCTTCATGATTTTGGGCCTCTTTCATACTTCACAAGATAATGGATTATCCCCATATTATATTTAAAAATAATATTAAATTTACATTTTGTTACTATTAATTAATTCATGCAATCTTCTAACTGCAATTTCTTAGTTATTTGTTTCACATGCAGAGATTGAAATAAGCTACAACTAAAATGGTCACAAAAAATATTCTATAAAAATTATGAAAAGAAATCAATGGAAATAGCATGTAAAATGCAATATGCCTGAGTGTCACATAAAAAGTATAAGGCCCACATTCCTTAAAAAGCGGAAAATGAATTCAAATTAAATTCAAAATAAAAAATAAAAATATAAAATAAATAAAACGTAAACTATATTAAAAAAAACGACGGGTTGCACTCCGGGAGTTCCGGAAGAAGTGAAAACTTGAATATTAATATTGTGCATTTATGATATTTTTTAATGGTAAGGGAATATTTTTTCACGAATTGCTTTATCAGTATGAAAGTACTATCATTTGCGTGGTAGAATACAATATTCATTTATTGCGCTATCCTAAACATGACATTTTACGAATTTTCGATCGGATCACATGTCCTGACGCGAGTTAAGTTTTTACCCATTCCAAAAATAGTATGCAACACCGCTTAAGAAATTTTACTTCAATAATCCTGGTGTTGCAAATGTCCGTGGGTGGTGGTGATCGCTTTTCATTATGTGACCCACTTGTTTGTTTGCCTCCTCTTATATATAAAAAAATAAATGTAAAAAATTAAGCATCTAAGACATAAATTCAGTGTATTGTTGGGCTCAAAAATAAGCATTTCTAAGCTGTTTCCATTCAATGTTTATGTCTTTTTCATATTCTAAAAGATAAAGAAGCTTATACATTTATAAACAGCTACAGCCAACAGCTAGATATGTATTCAAGAATAAGAAAAATATACTGTTTCAATTCATAATATCTTACATGAAAGAGACAAACATTATCACAGAACAAGGAGAAAATGTCTAAACAAGCTGTAATTGAGTAAATTATAAAAATAAAATGTCAAAATATTATGCATGTATCCTAAAAATGATTATCTGTTGTACTCTCTGTGTACTTTTATTTTTTTAACCTGTGCACAAAATGCCTTGGAATACCAATGTTAATAAGGGATCCTTCGTCAACTTGATCTAAAGATGGGTAAAGGCTCAAAAGTGCTTCCCAACACATCTCACTTAATTTTGGAATACACAACCAAACTTTATACAAAATGTTATTTCTACTAGTTGCAAACTCAATACCACCAAAAATATACATACAGCCACTAGATGTTATGGTAGAGGAATGAAAATATAATGGATTTGGTAATAAAGTCTTTTGCATTAAAGTCCATTGTAAGTCTGGTATGCTTAATCTCCACACATCATTAAATACTGATTGTCCATCGGTACCACCAGCAACAAACACTTGCACACCACTGGGAGAATCAATTTGCACTGAGCTATGACACTTTCTCGGTAATGGTGCCACAGCATTCTTCATGGTATCATCTGCCTTTGGCACCTGAATAGTCCATGTTCTACTGTCAAGGTCAAAAACTGGAATTTCCATGAGTTCAAATGCCCATTCGCCTGTACCTCCACCAATAACATAAAGTTTGTTTTCAGCCCTAGCAAGTTCATGTCGGTATCGACCAATTGGCTCTCCTTCCTGACCTGTTCCAACAAACATGGGTTCCCATTCTAAAGTCCGCAAATCTAACCTGTAACATTAAGATAATCTAATTAACCTGTAACAAAAGACTGATGACCTGGTCACCGTCGCAGGCAGTCGCTGGATTGGCCATAATATTTAGTATTATGAGAGAGTATGCAAATAGAAAGATTGTCACTTGATGTAAGAAGTTTAACCTCACTATTGCAAAATTTAAATCTCTTCTTTTAATATGGAAGGGAATATGGGTAAAGGAAGGTACCTAAATATTAATTTGCGTTAAATTTAGAAAGTTGTACTGCTAATATTAATAAAATATTATTATCTTTGATAAGAGACCGTGATATTTTAGATCAGTTGCCAGGTAACTCTATCTTTTTATAAAGCAATAAAACTCAAGAACATCTGTATCTTTATCTGTAGATAGGTTATTAATATTGACCGATAGCGAATCATTTTTCGGAAAGTCAAAATAAAATGCATATTCAAATAACACTGTTTCCAAAAAATATGAAAAGAGAAAAAAATTCAATTAAATGTAACAAAAAAGCCATATATATTTAAGTGAATTGTAAAAATGTCCTAGTGTTATTTTCACGTGTATAAAAAAAGTATTTACACGCCCATATCCCCGAAGATGTAGGCAAAGGTACAACCAGGGCACCCACGACTAGCCAAAGACACTAAGTCTCACAATGTGACAGGTGGCAAACCTACCGCCAACCAGTCACACATCCAATCCCGAGCAAATTTTTTTTTGTTAGGAAATTGGAAATACCAAGTTTATTTGTTGTCCGACCCGAGAATCGAACTAGGTACCTCATAAAATCAAGTCCAACACTCGTACCGCTAGAACACAGAGGCGACGTGTGTACATTATAGAATTTCACAGTATAAAATAGAACATTTCACAGTATAAAGGTAAAGAATATAGACAATTCCAGCGGAGATGGATTCAGAAACATGATCTTATTTACATAGCAAAAATATGAACAATAATAAAATATATAGACTTTGAAGACGCTCAAGTTTATTCAAAAAAGTGTTGTCAACAGTGAGATCTACATAGCTAGAGTCCGCATAATCTAAAATTGATTGCTACCATTAATAACAACCTGGTCAGCGTAAAAGAGAAGAGGCAAAACTACACCACTCGGAGACCCACCGATTGAGAGATTTGACTAAGAAGACATAACATCCCCCATAAGCTAGATGTGCCTCACAATAAAACATGGGAAATCCTGCTCTTACTTGTCCACTTTCAACTATCAGTATCAGTGTTCTAAATAAAGAATACATTAATATACAGGAGTCCACAACATGTTGCCAGCCTTGCTGGGTCCTGTCACTTTTACTGGCATATACAGGTGGTCTATTAATATCATAAATTACCTATAAATATCACAGCTATATGCAAATCCATTGGTTCCTCCAATTGTATACAAATAACCATCGTGGCATAGTATTGATTGTCCGTATTGTCCTGGAGGTCTACTGCCCTTTACATCGAGAACTTGAAATTTAGTGTCATTACAAGATCTCCATGTTATAACATCATTACTACATTTGTTGCCAAATGGAGCACCAGTGCCTCCAAAAATCTAAAACCATAAAAATATTACTGTAACAAAGAGAAGTTAAAACATCTGGTGTGCTATAAATTTAGTAGCTTGGAAAGGCTCAAATATTTTATTTTTTGACCACATCCAAAAATTTTAATATTATCCATCTTCACACACTTTCACAGTTAAGATTCTTCATCCCACATTTTACACATTTGCTTTGGAAGTTACTTCTATGCCAAAAGATTTATTGGCAATAAAGATGGTATTTTTTATGTTCTTTCATTGATGTTTTGGGATATTCTGTCACCGAGCTAAATTTTGGCATGATTGTCTAAAAGGATCAATCCTAGACAAACAAACACACTTTTGTGTATAAAAATATTGTGGGTTTATCCATTATTATTTGAAAGAATCTTTGAAAAATGCTTTCAATTCCTAGAGATTTAAATAAAAAATAAATATTCCACTGATTTACACAAGGTCAAAATATATTGACACAGTCACAATCATTTTGATGCAAACATTTAAAAGATAACATTCCTCTAGACTAAAATTAGGCTTTTCTTCGTAATATTTAGTAACCAGACGGTACTGTAACTTAATTTAAAATAAAAAATAGTAAATACCATTATGTATCGACCGTTCATACACATTGCGTTCGAAGCTAATTCCTCGGGCATATTTTCGATGGACTTATGTTCCTTCCATTTCCTACTTGCGATGTTGTAACTCCACAATTCCTTAAACAAGGGTCTGGATGGTGTCCATGTGAGATTATTTCTTTGGATATGGCTTAGCGGTAATGAAGGGTTGTAGCCACCAAACAAATATATATTTACATCATCACAAACTATTCTGTGTCCACTTCTCGGTCTCGGCAATGCACCACCTCTAATTTTTACTTCTGTAACCTTGTATGGTTCAAAAATGTAGTCTCTGGAGTTGGACGTCATAATAATAAAAAAAGGAAGTACTAATTACGGCATGAATCAGTTTATTTTTATGTCAACAATTTTAATCTTTAACTTCGTTCTAAACTGGTGCGCGAGGTTAATATTTTTTTGTTTTTATAATATTTATTATTTGCTAAACCCTTTGATAAACCCACATTGACATTTGACAGTGACACAACATGACCAGTGTACTTCTTTTTTTTTAAGTTAATTTGCCCCTTTCTGGGGCCGGCTAAGACCTTTAGGCCATGCTGCCACGTCTTCCGTAATAATAAATTCTTTTTCATATTAAAATTTTAAATTCATTTCTTCAGTTTCTTAACATATTGTCTTCCCCTTTTTGAAAGTCATTCCCTTCACTAAGACAAAGCTTATTTGAGTCCTTCAATAAGTCTTTAGTTTTAATTTCTTGAAGTTTACATATTATGTTTCTCCGTTAATTTGTTTTATAGTACGTCACATCCTTGAATTACGATTATTTTCACACAAATTATAGAACTAAAATTCTGAACACCAAAATCATCTTCTTTCATGTTGGTGCCAAAACTTCTACGACAGTGCAAAAAGTATTTTTAATATTCTTTTTTTTACCTCTATATTTTATACTAGTCTTATATTATGTAATAAACCCATATCTTAATATTTCATGTCTTTTTCTAGTTTCGTCTTCAAATTTCTTTCTTGTTCAGGCCTCTGCCTCTTCTGTCATGATGAAACTCTACAATAGTCTTTCATTAGTATAGTTTATTTACTAAATCACATTTACACACAACTAAGTAATATTTACACTTTAATTAATTTACAAATTATACATTTTTACATTAAATTACACATTTTTAGCTTAAAGATTGGGGGGAACCCTCGAAAAGCGCGCCTTCCCCCTCCGACTGTTCCTGCCAACCTTCCAGTGTACTTCTTTTTCTTTCTTTAGGTTTTGGCAATCTCGTTAGTATTTCGCCATTAGTCAAGTAGACATTTGTATCAAATTTTAAATTTGTTTTATATATCAATTATAATTAGTCATCCGTCATAAGTCATCAGTAAGTCATGTCAGGCTCTTGGGTAAAGCGGTGACCTTTTTACACAAGCTCATGTAATTATCTTTGGCGGTAACGAGGAAATATACGATACGCTAATTTCTTCATGATTATTTCATTTGTGCACTTTCACTGAACAAAATTATACAAAATGCCACCAAAATTGACTAATTTCACTCAATATTAACACGAATTACAAAAATTATGAAAAATCCTCAACCATCTTATCTCTCGATGGCGCCAAAACTCCCATGACCAGTGTAGCCATACAACTGACCATGAGAAAAACATGGTTTTTCTACTGGCTTTGTTAATGGTCTGACAGGAGTGGAAACTGATTCGAAGGCCAAAAATACTGATTTTACTGACTATAACCCTCAAAGTTACTGATCATTTACTGACCTAATTTCTAAAATATTTACTAGGTCAATTTAACACTGAATTACAAATGTTAGATGATGTTAGTTAGGTATGTTAATCGTATTTTCCATATACATAATATCAATTGGTAACCAAATGAACACACTAGTCACGAAAGTATTTAATTTTAAAAAAAACTGACCTTGATATCATTTGAATTTATCAAGTCTCTTAGGATCTCCTAAAAATTTAAAGAAAATCGCGACAAAATAATAAACTAAAGAAGTACGTTCGTCAATGTGATTATGGTGCTAAGTTTCAATTGTTTTAGATATAATGAGGAACAGTAAACTTAGTATACATTTATATTACTCATTATTTTCTATTTTTTAGTTCAGCTAGTTATCCAAGCGACTTCGTAAGGTTCTTAAGGTTGGCAACTCACCATCAGGAAATCCGTCTGCTTGTTTGCCTTCCAATATCATAAAAAAACTACCTATTATTTTTTAATAATATTTAAAGTAAAAATACTTAAAATATATCTTAACCACAGAAGAGTTCATTCTGTAGCTCGAAAGTTTAAAGAAAAAAATGGATTAAAAAGAGGCAGAAGAACACACTTTTAGACTTATTGGAATTTTTTTCGTGCCGAATCTACTCAACCAATCGTTACGAAATTTAGCTTTTAGGTGCGTAATGTTTTTAAGGTACTTTATGTTTATCACGCTCACTAAATGGATTTCTGTGGGACTGGAGTAAATGTCAAAATGTAAATTGGGCTATCATTGATTTAAACCAAGTAATCAGATTTAAATTATTCGTTTTTTGATTTGTATTTCGTGATTTATCTACAAATTATCCCCTTGTTTTTTAAAAATTGTTTAGTTTAAAATTACAGACATAACGACACTTAGCATAAATTAACTGAGTAACATAAAATGCAGAATGTAAAGAAATATTTATAGGTACATGTTATCTTACATATACATTCACATTTTCAGGACAGGATGCAGAGTATTGAGTGCCAAGAGAACAAAGTTTGCCATGTCGGCAAGTTTCAAAATAAATTTACTGTGCCCAATATCTATTAAAGTTTTTACAACAATTTAAATATCGCAAATATTGCTTATAAGTAATAAAATATTGTTTTCTTTAGCAATCATTGTTATGTTTGAATTTATAGAAAATTATTCTCTTCTGTTTAGTTCAGCAAGACATTAGCGTTTTTTAGTTTTTATAAATTACTTATGCGTTTTTCGTCTTAAGCAAAACAGACAATTAATGTCCTTATTAAATAAACGATTATGCGTGAAATACGATGTGACAGAAATGTAACAAATTTTTTCTGCAACATATTTTAAAAAGCTATTGAAAAGAAAAACATTGTTCAGGGCTATTACAGAAACATACATACATATATACATACATATTCACGCGTTACTTATACATGAGGTTGTACGGGGTGTACCCTATTTATCCGCTTAT
>NJDC01027218.1:34098-46853 GCA_002245475.1 Calephelis virginiensis | reverse complement strand
CTAGCGTTTCCTGGTTAGAATCCGCGGATTCTAAATTAGAAACACCAGAGGGGGATTGGTCTCCACCACTAATGCAGGTGGTACCCCCCTGGGGACTAATACTTTGAATTTACGGCTCCATTATACTATGAGGGGGGGAGTGGGCATCTGGGACTCTCACCAACCAGGCGAAACGCAGCAGCAACGCCGATACTTCACGCCGGTCTTAAGTGAGAGAGTGGTACGTCCCGGGACGTGCCGGCCCATTAAGCTGCAGCCATACAGGTAAATAGCATGGCACTACCACTCGAGAAGGTGACTGATTGCACTAGTGGAACAATTCAAAAACCCCAAGCTTTTGGACCGTCCCACCAGTGGGCGTAAGGTCGTCCCGTCCCTACGCCAACAATTGACAATATGACTATTTTCGACTAATAATCCTCTTGTGCAAAAGTCAAGGAAGCAGTAACTACTGTTTCCTCCACTTTTTACATTCTTTCACGGTTCATACAATCATACTGTATAAAAAAAACATTAAAGGTGCACTATCTTTCAATATTTTAATTTTTGTTATTTCATTTTCGTTGGATGTTTTGTTCCATAAATTGGGAATGTATTAGTTTAGTTTTTTACTGTATATTTGTACACCACAACCAGTATAAATGTGGGTATGTTCAAGTTTTCTCTCCTGAGGAGACAAGCTCGCTTATTGTACCTATATAATTTCTTAACTTTTTGTTTAGTTCTTAAGTTCTCTTTAGTTATCTCACTTGTTTATAATTACGAATTAAATAATAATCGTACCCTTCAAGCATTGAACCCGATTAAAGCCGATCTAGCGGTTTTACCGTAATGCGCAGACGATCAGATAAGCAGCCGTGAATTTCATAAATATTTATTTAGACTTAGAACCGTCCCATTTATATCTTCTAGATTTTTTCAATTTTTTCACACAATGTGTAAACATTTCTACTGCATAATCCAGCGAACAAGCACACGCGTCTCATAATGGTAAGATACAGAAATAGTCAAGGTTTTTATATTAAAATTATTAAAAAATAATGCAAGAAAACTTTTTATAAGCGATGGCAAAAAAACGATACATCACTTTTCTTTTCTTTCCTTAAATATCAAATACTTTTTATTTTATGACTTACTTTACCTTCAACACTTGGGATGTTTGAAAAGATTAACGTACGCAGTAAACAAAAATGCAATACACGAATGATAACTTTAACCCAAACCCAGTTCACTTTAGAAGCTCATATTGTTTAATGCTACTTAGTGGCTTTATTAAAAAATCTGCTAACATTGCACCTGCTTGCACCTATTATCATAAAGCGATCAACATAGAATTTTTGAAGCACATCCCTAACTAACATTCATTTATTGAAACCGCACTTCAATGTGTTCCGATCTATTATGATGTACAGGGTTCAGAGCTACTTATGTAGCTGACTGATTGACACAGACTAAAATTGTTTTATAACTGGCTAGGTCAAGGAGTTCGGTCCTTCATTAGCTCTCGAAGGAACACCGCTTTCCTTTTGTTAAGCCGACGTACTTGACTTCAGACGACAATGTGTTGTAAGGTTGTTGTAACTAGAAATAGAATTACTTTTGTAATTAAATATAACCTGTATCAGTCTTCCGGTCCCAGTCTGCATCATCATACACTCTCAGGCAGGAGTTACGGTACATAGTTTTGTCATTTAATAGCTACATATGTTTCAGGATCAGAATCAGATAAATCTTTATACACGTGAACCATACAAGTGGTGCTTGTGCGCGTCGACATTTTTATATACTACCACCGGATCGGAATCGCGACCACACATTGAGAAGTTCCGGCGAAAGGAAACTCAGAGGGCTTGATTTTTTCTCAACACTAATATTTACAATATAAACTATATTAAAAATACAAATTACAGGCTAATTTAAACTTAAATAAAAAGTAAGTAAGTAAGTAAAGTACAATAAATCACATTACAAAATGCAGTGGGAGATTGAAATCTCTATCCCCAAGCATGTTCGTCTTCTAAATACTCTGATACCTTATACCTAATAGAATAGCTTTTCTTACATAATTTTGCTATTATACATTTTTTAAACTTATTTAAAGGTAGATCTCTAATAATAATGAGCAGCTTATTGTAGAAACGTATACACGTATACATTGACCCAAAAAGGATTTAGGAGGCGAGTTTTGTATACTTACGGCTAAATTATTTTTATTTCGCGTATTTACATCGTGAACATCACATTAACATACATAGGTTTTTTTAACATACATTAAATTCTCATAAATGTATTGAGAACTGAAGGTTAAAATGTTTATTTCTCGGAGAAAATCGCTTACATTAAGATTATAAATAGCTCTAATACCTCTTTTTAGTAATAGAAATATAGTAGTTTAGTTCCTTGAGCATGTTTACCATGCGTACAATAGGGTCCATTGTAATAACTGTTAAACCGTAGGGATAGACAAATACATTAAATTACCTATAAAAATCTGGTAAGGAAACTTAATGTTAGGATTCGTTCTTCAGATTTATCATTGCAATTACTTTCACCAGATTTAAAACACCATAGATATTTGAATATAAATCAATTCTGATATTCGCGTTCGCGATAAATTGAGATGCACACTATCTTATACCTTCAAATTGGAGCGAACTGCACACGGTGTGCAAATTTAATTAAAATCAGTTAAGTTGTTTAGGAGTCTATCACGGACATACCTACAACGTATGTATGATGAACCAATTTCAATTATTTTAAAGCAGGTTCATTTATTTTTTGCTCAAGATGCAGCAAGTAGTGTTGAGTTATACTTAAGAAAACGTATTTTTTTACTTAAAAATAACATTGAAATATGTTTTGTCTCAATTTGTTTAAATTATCTGTGGATAGAGCGTCATATTTTGTGTTCCATAATCTTATTAGCGACAGTACAAGATATGACCCATAATAATATAGAGAAGCAAGTAGTGCTAAACTTAAGTCAAAAACTTGGCGAGTGAGGTAAAATATGAACTTATGACTAGTATTTACAACATGGCAGACAAGATGACGCCCATACAACAAGAAAGTCTTTAACGGTTTACGGAAATGGGGCCAACTCTAAACTTGGAAATAACACGCTTGGATACATTTTCAATGACACACTAATAGTATCGCATTATAATAAAAAGTAAACAATATATTAAATTAAAATTCAACAGACTGATTATAAGATAATTTGTCTTTGAATTATTTATATTTTACTAGACTGTTGCCGGCGGCTTCGACCGTTTATAAAAGTTATTTAGTTTTCTCCAAGGAATCATATTTTTCTACGCCAAATTTCATTAAAATCGCTGTAGTAGATTCGACATCAGAAGCGAGTACAAGTTAAATGCACGTTACTTGGTCCATGATTTTTACAGCACTCTGCCATAATTCATAAATTACGCCCCAAATTTGTTACTAAGAAGACTGGAAACTATCATCTTTTATATTATTCTCACCCTATCAGAGCTGTTACAGTATTCCTTTCATATCACGAAAATTGACAAGAATTGCACCCTCAACGTTTGTCTTAAGCTGAGCTCTTGTCAAATGAACCAAAAGATGAATTGAAAATAATAATTTAATCCGTAGTGGATTAAATTATTACTTTCAATTCATTTTTTGTTGAATATGTCGACAATAATTTTATTTTGTCTCAACACTACTCGATTCAAAGACGAAAAAGACGGTGCCTGTTAAATTCTTTGTATGTATCTTCACGCCCATATCCCCGAAGAGGTAGGCAGAGGTACAACCAAGGCACACACGACTAGCCGAAGACACTAAGTCCCACAATGTGATAGGTGGCAAGCCTATCGCCAACCGGGCACATTTCAAATCCCGACCAACATTTTTTTTTAATTAGAAAATTGGAAAAATCCAATTTTCTTTTTGTTGGCCGACCCGGGATTCGAACCCGGGACCTCATTCAGTCAAGTCCAACACCCGGACCGCTAGACCACAGAGGCGAATTCTTTGTATGACTTTGTGGAAGTATTTAAATTTGAAAATGCGGTGTAAATGCTGAAATATAAAAATACTAAAATTAAAATTAATTACAATAGAGATTTATATCGACATATACGACGATATTTACGACAAACTAAAAAGTTAGTTAATATGAAACTGGTTTCAAGTGAATAGAAATGTGTTATATAAGACACAAAACCCTATCGACACGCTCGGACGTACGGACGGACAGGCATGCAAGTGAAAGTGACGGCTGTTATTTGGAAGCAGGTTGTGTACGGACGTCACCAAACCTTTAGATAGCGATCTATTTACAAAAGGTGCCAATTCTGTTGTAAATCATTTTAATTTTATATTTGTGTTAGTTACTACTATAGAAAGGCAAACAAGCAGAGTATACATAAACACGATCAAGAATACAACAGTGCCGAATAATGAAGGTGTGAATATAGGCTCTACAACCTAAACTGCACCAGTTGAATAATATGCCAATTTAAATTATAATCACGATTACATCCTCGGATAAATTGTTGTTTTCTCTCAACTGAGTATTAGGTGTCCTTAAGTGTCATACCCTTAGATAACATTTATAATTGGGTACGGTTTATCTTTAACTTGTTAAAATCTACCCTTTACCGTTCTTAAATTTTACTGGGTATCTCTGCGTAAAATTATTGAGCATGCTTTTTTCGATGTAATGACTGATTCGGATGTCCCTCTTACCCAAAAACTAGAAACTATTTACAAGATAGTACTCATGGCCGTGGCCTCCGCTCTGACCACAACTCTATTTTTCATCTGGCCCTTTGTCAAGCAGACTTTCTCTATAAAATGTTCTTTTCACTAGCGTCAGAAAATCTCTTTTTAAGATATTATTTGGACATGCGCCGAGAAATCGTTACCTTTTTATGCATTATATTTGTTTAAATATATTCGCATATGTGTGTAGGTATATGTAATTGTACTTTGTGGTATATATAATTTAAGGTTTGTTTATTTATATGTCCCTTAAATCTGTATTATTAACTTTAATTTTAAATTTTAATGTTATTTTAAAGTAAGATAGGTATGCCATCGTAAACATTTTTATACACCTATAAAAAATAACAATCTACCATACATTATTTAGTTATACTTAGTTCATTTCTCAAAAATGCCCCTAACGAGCTCGAATTTCGCCATTTCAAACAAATTTCACTGTGTCGCTCGCTACACAATTTTTACTGTTTGGTTTTCAATAATTACATTAATAGTTTTTAAATATAATATAGCATGATATATTATGATATTACGGCAATTAAATTATATTTAGGACGGAACATCTTATCGGAATACTCCAATAACTGAACTTTGAAAAAATAAGTCTGAGGTAGGATTTATTTCATTAATTAAAATTGTAGATCTACAACTCTTTTTAACGAATTCGAACGATTCGAATTCAGTAATTACATAACTTGAAGTATTCAAAATAAAAAAAAAATCCCGGCGTCATAAATTAACTCTATGAGTTTATAAGGTCTATGGTAATTTTGCTGAGTATATACCTATAAGTATTTTAGTAGAAAATTGCTTCTACTTTTTAAATTAAGACAATCCGTGAGTATAATTAATTAATCGTCTCTGTATGTTAAATTAAAGAAAATTCGCAAAATACAGTTACGCCTATCCGTTATTCGCTGTCGATTATCATGGTAATTAGGTACAGTATTTGAACAGTACATTACTTATGCAGATACAACGGAAAAATAGTATCAAAAAACTGTAAAATACATATTTTATATTATGTAAAAATGCAACACTTACTTTGCCTAACAAAGTCAAATAGAATTAAAAGAATTTAGATATACCTATGAGTATCATAACGATTATTAAATTATTATTATTAAAATATAATATACAAATATTTGTCAATGCTGGTGTTCCCCAAGGCTGTGTGATTTCTCCTACTCTGTTTCTTCTGCATATCAATGGCATGTTGCAAATTAGTAACACTCGTTGCTATGCAGATGACACTACTGGGGAAGCCTTATACTTTGACCGGCATAATATATATCAGGAACATGTCATTGAGAGCTGGAACCAACTTGTCTCTAAAGTTGACAATATTTTGTCAGAAATTTCGTTTTGAGACCAGCAGAATCTGATGCAATTTAACCCTAGCAAGACACAAGATTGCGCGTTTTCCGCTAAAAAGACTCCCTTCGTCGCATCTCTTCGATTCGAGAGCGTTTCCCTAACTGCAACAGCCTGCATTGGTATATTTAGCGCTGACATTTCGAGTGATATTCAATTTCGTGGTCATCTGGAGAAGAACGCTAAAATAGCCTCTAAAAAACTTGGTGTGCTCAGTAAAGCGAGACAGTATTTCAAGCCGACCCATCGCTTACAACAATACGCTAATTCGGCCTCATATGGAGTACTGTGGGCAAGGGCTCCACAGTACCAGCTCCTTCCGTTTGACCGCATTCAACGTAGAGCAATTCGAATTGTCAATGACCGGGCAATTACCAATCGGCTTGATTCCTTGGCATTGTGTAGAAATGTTGGGTCCCTCAGTGTTTTCTACAGCTTCTATCATGTGAAATGCTCTGAGGAATTGTTTGGTTTAATTCCAGCCACTGATTTCCACCTTCGGACATCGCAACAGAGTTTAAAGTCATCCCATCATTTTGATGCGTGGCGATCTACAACTGTGCGATTCTGAAGATATTTTTACCTCGCACAACACCTTTGTGGAATCAGTTACCGAGGACGTTATTCCTAAACGATTATGACTTAGGGACATACAATAAAAGAGCGTACTCATTCCTTAAAGGTCGGCAACGCATCTGTGATACTCCTGGTGTGGCGACCCACTTTCTCGTTTGCCTCCTCTTGTATAAAAAAAATGTTTACATTGTTGTATGAACATTGGATTAGCTCTAAGTACACAAGGCATATATAAAATTCAATTTGAAATATAATAGAACAAAGGAATTTTTAAGGTTAGTATAATTCATGTAAACTACAATTAGGCCATACCTAATCGTAATCGTAATAAGCATTGACAACCAATCTTTTTGTGTTACAAATGTGTGACTGCTTCGCTATGCCACAAAATATTGCTACTCGTACCTTGCTGTAATACCAAAAGTAATAGAGATAACAATGTGTCAACTCAAAAGAAAACCTAAATAGATGCTGACAGAATCTCCTTAAAGGTCCCGATTTGACGTAGACAGTTAGCAGATATAACACTAATTAAAACGTCATTTAGCGAGATAACACTTTCTTAAAGCAGCAGTTATAAAAAGTTAAATTTAAAAATTAGTCAAATACCTAGTGACAACTTTCTCTTGGGTGGATGTAAATTATTTTGTGTTTTATAAAATCGTCGTAACTTATGTCATATTGTCGCGTTTGTTCGCTAATAAAATTGCCTATTGAACTTGAAAGAAAGTTTGGTCCGACTGGTTTATCAACTTAGCTGTAGTCATTTTCAACTGACTTCCAGAAAAGGAGGATTTTAATCCGACTGAATATCCGATTTCTTTATTTTTTATTACCTCAGATTTTTTTTACTGGGACAACCAATTTTGATTATTATTTCTTTGTATGAAAATAAGATCTTTTAATTCGAGAAAGTGATTTGTTTTTTTGTTTATCTAGGTTTCGATAGGATTCGAAGCCGGTTTATCGCAGACTAGAACTGCGTTAAAATTACAAAACGACAACGGACTATCTAATTGGATTTAAAAGAAATCTCATTAAATCTACGTTTAAAACTATTGACTACAAGCGACCATGGTAACGCATCACAACAATTACTGTAAAAGGAGTCAAAATTATCATTCCTTATGTAGAATCTGATAGGTAGTTCCTCTGAAATGTGATTTTAAAGTAAGTGATCAATACAAAAAGAAACAAATATGTAAACCACTAAGAATATAGTTTAGCTAAAATATGTAAGAATTTGAAAATAATGATAAATTTCTTAAGATTAGCGTAATGTCATAGGTACTTTCACTAGGTTCGATAATGATTGAGATAGGTATTATGTTATAGGGATATTTTTTAAATCATTTTCTCAACTTTACATATTTTCTATCTATTTCTATCTACAAAACTCCTAAAAATGTATTATTACAAGAGTCACGTATTTAAATATAATATACCTACATTTGTTTGAAAATAGTGCAACTGTTTAGTATTCAGTGTGTTTACAGTTCACAATGTTTAAATTTAAATCTGAATCAATAAAAATAATGTTGACTTTATAAAGACTGCAAGAAAGTTGACAGTATTTGGGTTTCGTTACAATGTTTCACCAGGTAAGAAGTAAAAAATGGGTGCCAAGTCGTTTGGCCTGGTTCCCACGTTCTTGTCTGTGGCTCCGCTTTCGTAGATGGTACCCAAGCTGTATCACGAGGTGATGTGCGAGACTCGCGGATGCTCTACACACTATCGATGCTAACTGGTTTTTATACGATAATTTCCTGACTAAAGTAAACAATTTTACTGTCACCTGCATAATTTAATGTACTGTGCATTTATTTCAAAATTCATTAAACATTTGCTATTGTTTGGTATGAAACTTATCGCAACTCTAAAGTTTGCTCCACTATTGTTTATTGTTAATCAAGGAAAGATTTTTTGAATTGCTAATGAATTGGAATTTTTTAAACACACAAGCTGATGTTCTTCTTAACGTTGTACATAAAATATTAATGTTCTCCGTGTAAATAAATAACAAACTTCTTCGATAAGAATAATTTACAAAGAATTAATTTAAAAACACGTGAAATTGAATTAGATTTGTGTTCCTCTTACGTTACCAATGCAACCAAAAATGTAAATTAAATTTAAGCGGTCTGGATTTGCTTGAAGGCACTCGCTGAAGACTAACTCCTTTATTAGCACTTTTAACGCAATTAGCACTCACCAGAAACAGAAAGCCAATCGCGAAACGCATTTCTCTAACGAACTTTCACTGTGAACGCGTTCGGCAAGTGCATCGTGGCGACCACACGCCACCACTTCTTAACACCAACTGGTGCGTTTGCGAACCCACTGCCAAGGTCTGCAATCATCTTCACAAGTAACTTCTTTAATGATAATCAGATGCCCTAAGGAAAAGTAACCGCTTTCCGATGCACTTGTTTCTTGCCGCGCCTCATTCGTTGAAATAACACTAGGTAGTTTAAAAACAAAAGTAACTGTAACCCAGAACGCGTTTATTTATTGATGTTTGATGACGTATTTATATGATCGAAAAAATAAATAGATCTGCCCAAACTTACAATATAAAATTAGCTTCGATTTTTAACAAACGTAAGAGTCAAAGAGGCAACTCACGCGCATCATTAAAAAAATAATTAGGTATAACTAAAGAATCTGCTTTATCCGAAAGGAAGTTCGATCTTTATCATAATATATTTCGATATTCCATGTTCATATTATAGGGTTGTCTAAGTTTTCTATCTTCAAGCAAGACTGTCCAATAAGTGTTTAAATCTATATACCTAGGTATAAAAGAAACACTTATAACTCGAGATCTGCTGAACCAATTTTCATGGTTTTTAATTCGTTGGATTTGTCTTTGCCCCGAACGGCAGAATACAGAATTAAAATAATAAAAATAAATTATGAAAGATGAATCGAAATCGTGATAGTTAAACCGAGTAGGCTGAAAATTGATGGAGAGTTAACTTAGAACCGGGAAAAGGACATGGGGTACATTTTATCCCTTACAACAGCGAGGAAACTAGGAAAATTGACGTTTTAATTTTTCCCATAGGAACTGAACGGGCGTAACGAATTTCGTGGGAACAGCTAGTATGATATAATATAGATATAGTATAATAAAATAAAAATTAAACTGCATTTACACGAGAGAGAGGGTTATTGTAAGATGTGCGAGTTTTATATCGAAAATTTGAGATATCCTTCAGGGCGGCTTCCTTTATAGGTCGACGGCATTTTGGTACCTAGGTACCGGAAAGTACTAAAAAAAGGCGCATGGAGCATTCTCAAAACTGCTAAGACCTTTATTTAATAACACAGTTCTTTCTACTTTGAAAGAAGATGTATTCCTTAACTTAATCTACAATAAATATTTTTTCTTTAATTTGTGTACCTGTATTACTCCGAAAACTATGTCGGTAGGTACTCGTAGTTAACCTTTGACCAATACTAATATATGTATCTATCGTAATATTAAATATAGGTTTACTAGAGTTTAATTATAATTTAGTTACCAAACTAAGTAGGTTAATTAATTTTGTCTCTTATTGTATTATTGTGAAATATGTTATTTTGAAAATAGCTGTTATAGCTTATAATTTATAGGAAAAGCGTTGTTCGTGTGTCACGGAACACAAACACAATTGTAAACTATCACATGTGCTTCGCTAGTTCAAAAGGTTAAGTCTTCGTAGAGTATGAGATATAATTTTTCCTTTGATACTCATGTGATAACTAAATACAAAATTTTCCCATGTCCAGGTCCGCTGAGTAGAATAGACTACCTGCTTCTCTCCCAGTCAGCTCGTAGGAGGCGAGCACAGGCTAAAGAATAGGTCTTTCCTTTCAAGATCACTGGTGGTGGAGTGCTGTCTGTGCACCAACTTGCCCGGGTAGGGATCCATCGCCTTACCTATTCCTACCGCCACAATGGCTCTATCATGTTCCGGTTTAGGGTATAAAGGCAGGGAAGACAGACGGGGAAGACTAGCAAAATAGGTCTACCATTCCGGTATTCATATACTTGACCAAGTCATAAATTTTAAATGGTCAGTCCATAAATGATAAAGTCTTTTATGTGATGAGACAGCAAGCTGTATGTTGGGTGCTCTCCTGGTACGAGTAGCAATACTTTCAATCCCACAGACACAAACATGTCGCCATTATGTCGCTGTCCTGATTCCACCACAGCCAGGTGCTCCAAATGCCATTGGTCCTGTAATGCTCAAGGACGAAGATGAAAAAAAATTGCATAGTCTGAGTATTTCTATTTGCAACAACTTTCAAACTTGGCTGTTGGCTGAATACGTATACAGATAAAACGGAACACTTTAGAGTAGATCACACAGAACCTTCTACTGTTTTAAGTTACTACAGTTAGATAAATGGTTTGTTTGTCTTTAGTTTTGTAAAGTGTATCGACGATGATTTTGCTTATGTGCCTAACCGTAATCATTTCACGTGGTTTGGGTCTGATCCCTGACATAAGCAGCCGTTTTTGTCATGAACGTACATGCCTTTATTTTTGGTTCAGTATTCTTGTATTGTTATTAACTTTGAAATATATTCATATTACAAACAAATATGTTCGTATTTTTACTAGTTGAGTCGACATGTCGACTGTCCTAACAAAAATGATCAAAATTGTTCCATTAGTTCACGCGTGACGCGATGACTTGACGAAATAGGTATCTTCACGCCCATATCCCCGAAGAGGTAGGCAGAGGTACAACCAAGGCACCCACGACTAGCCGAAGACACTAAGACCCACAATGTGATAGGTGGCAAGTCTATCGCCAACCGGGCACATTTCCAATCCCGACCAACATTTTTTTTTAATAGAAAATTGGAAAAATCCAATTTTCTTTTTGTTGGCCGACCCGGGATTCGAACCCAGGACCTCATGCAGTCAAGTCCAATACCCGGACCGCTAAACCACAGAGGCGAAATAGGTATCAATTTTATTTCTTTACATCATTAGTGCAGTCAAACGGATAATATTTCTGTTGTGAGTAGAGTTCTGCTTCGGCCAACGATTCATCTGGATCGCCACCGCCGGCTTACCTGGTATATGGTAGTTAGGGTTAAACCTAATTATATTTTAAAATTTTGTACAAGTATTTAAAACATAATATGTTATAAATCTTAATAATAAATTTGTATAATTTTAAAGATATTTGCAAACCATAACATGGTAGAATATGTTGGTATTAACAAATATCTTTTGTAACAGCTTTCAACATACATTTTCAGCAAATAAATAAATTTCATTTTTCAAATAATTCAACTAGTTATAAACATAATTGGCTTAAAAGTTAAAGTGTATGTAATTAAAAATAGGTAGCTAAGGGTTTAACCCTAACTACCATAAGCTACCACCGTTTTCAAGCCTAGCCAGTCAGGAGAAAAAACGGCGAAACAAACTCCTCGGCAACCAAGAACATAATATTATTTGCTATGGAATTAGTTTTAAGAAAAATAATTATCTATTAAACTTTTCTGCAAAAAAATCGTTTACACTATAGTAGGCTTTATCTAACAACAAGTCAAATAGCTTCTTTCGAAACCTTTTTAAAGGCATTGATTTAAGACAATCAGGAATTTTGTTATAAATACGAATTGACATACAGTACACATTTTTTTTATAAATATTAAGTTTTTGACTAGGCACATGCAACTTCTCACTATTTCTAAAATGTCAACTTCCTAAAATTTCAGCACTTGTTTTAAACCAATGATGATGTTTTTTACGAATACACATACAGCCAAAATTTATAAGCAAGGTAAAGGTAAAATTTTTAAGGATTTAAAAAGTGGTTTACAAGAATGCAATTGATCAACACTACATATGGCTCGTATACACTTTTTTTGAATTGTAAAGATTCTAATCAAATCCACGGAACTGACCCAAATAGGGATGCCATATTGTAGAACTGAGGAAACATATCCATGATAGGCCAAAACAGACCCGTTTAAGCCTCCCACTTCTCTTATTCTTCTCAAAATATACACAAATCTATCAAGTTTATTACAAA
>NJDC01027218.1:0-34030 GCA_002245475.1 Calephelis virginiensis | reverse complement strand
GTCAGAGAGTATCCAGTGCCAGACCTCACGATCCTGACAAACCTGTCTGCCTTCCTTTACATTCATTGATTACCCTTTTCATACAAACACGCCGGTTTCGGAGACTCTTGGCTCACCTCACCCTTGGTCTCCCCGGGTACCTACATCCATCCACATTCGCATTGTATATCTGCTTTGTCAATCTTTCATCTCTCATTCTTTCCACATGACCGAACCAGCGGAGCATGCCCTTTCGCATTTTAACACCAACACTTTCTTTCAATCCTACTTTTTCTCGGTTTAGATTTTATTTTAAAACTATTAACTTTAATGAACCCTCGACAAAATTGATATGTAATGTACCTAAAAACCATCTCGATCAAGTGCGCTTTCAAATGAAAAAATCGCATCAAATTCAGTCCATCCGTTCAAAAGTTATGATGTTACAGACACACACACAATATGTAGTATAAATTCTTATTAAACTCTCTCATATCTTTCTTTTCCCTTTTCATCAGTTGTGTTTTAGGTTTTACTGGAAGAGATCTCAATTAATTAATCAATAATGTATTTATACTTCCAAAAATGGTTTACAAACTAAATAATAAAAAAATATTAAAGTAACATTTTTTATAGAGATAAACTCCGAAACAATCTTCGTTGGTTGCTTGTTATTGATCGAGTAACATCTACATAACAAATAAATCAAAATTTAATTAAAATTAAATAAACTTTGTAAGAAGTTACTGTCAACGTCATAGCTAGGATATGAAGGTGCCGTACGCCCAGCCGTGTTCGGAGACCCTCGGACCTCTCTTTGTGCTAGAAAAAAACGTATCAGCGTTGGAATATAAATAAAAAAGGTTGCAGCAACCTTTATCTTGTTAAGCTATTATAAAAAAAGATGCAGGTAAATTACTAACAAGTCTCAAATAGATGAAGATATCTAATTTTATCGATTTTATTCGCAGTGACTATACAATTTCGTATCGCAAAGGTACGCGTTTAAATCTTTTGTATGGATTCAATTTCATCATTATCAACGTCTTTGATTTTTTTGGAAAAACAGGAAAGTTGTTTTAGTTTCAATATTATTTGAAACCTGATTTTGTGTTTCCACCGGGCTATTTGGTTACCGTACACAAGTTCCTGTTCATACTGGTGTCCACAATAATATTTATTATACTGTTCTTTTTTCTGGATATAGGAATTGAAACCTTATTGTTAATTTTATATTTCAGTAAGAAAAAGGTTTGTTCCTGCAAAACTTTATTTACGGATATACTTTGCTCCCGTTTCTTAAACAAAAATAATGCAATGATATACTTAATGATAAACTAAAAAGTATAACACATACATATCTTCACGCCAAGTCCCTTACGGGGTAGGCAGAGAGTATCGAGTGCTAGACTTCACGATCCTGACAAACCTGTCTTGCTTCCTTCACATTCATAACCCTTTTCATACAAACACGCCGGTTTCGGAGACTCTTGACACCACCCTCAAATGTATAAAAAGTATAATGATATCATAATAGAGTTTACGAAGTTAAGAATGTTATTTTATTCCGAAGAAAAGGTTCAGAGGTTTTACCAAATTGTGTTTTGATTTTGGAAACGATCCAAAACAGGCGGAGGTTATCAAAAGTCTTCAGTTGGTGGGTTCTTTGTATGGTGATTACTTACTCTATAATTGACTGTCGATAATCCTTTTTTTTCGAAAGTTATGTTTAAGTTTAGAAGCAGGCAAAACTTAATGAACACCGAACAAGCAGTTTTTAAATTAATTGTTGTAAAATAACACATTTTTTTTTATATTTACATGAAGTGGGAATAAAATTGGAGTTTTTTGCAGTATTTCTGAGCTCAAATTAGTAACCATTAATTAGTGTTCGTATATTTTGAACAATGTCTAATAACGGTAATAATTGATTTGAAATTAACCCCCACAGAAATGGTTTGTTAATCATGTTTACCTGTGAAGTATTTAATTTTTCAAATTACATTTTTTTTTTCTTTGAGAAAAGAAAAGGCCACGACGACTCACAGCCACCAAGTCTGGATCTGATAATCGAGGAAAGTACTTATTGAAGTCACGTTCGACACCCAATTTTTTTGTTTGTTATTTCCCTATTAATCGTCCCAGAGGAAGTCGCTCATCGACTCACATTGATCGGTACCTCTTGCACCGCCGTCACATATACATTTTAGAAAGCTGTCTGCAAGATTATGAATGTAAACATGCAATTGGATGCGAACTTATCTAATCATAATTTAATTTGTGATACAAATACTTCTAAACACTTCGAAGGCTTGAATATCTGTTTTGTTTTAAAAAGGTTAATAAAGCAGTTAGCAGGTTAATTTTCTCACGTAGAATTCTTTACATTGTTCATTTCTACTTATCTCTAGATAAACGACACGAATGAATCTAATCCTAAAAAGCAAACTACATGCTTGTATTATGGAAACATATACCGAAATGAAGACGATGTCATTAGAGTGCGAAGTTTTCCTTTTGGTGTGTCGAGTAGAAAGTATTGGAGGTACAATAACTGCAGCTGCTCCTGCACCTTCTCGCAATATTTGACTTTCTCGATTTCTCGATTTCAACAACACTAAAGTGAAACGCGTTAAATACAGCCGATCACTATTGCTAAATACTATCTTAGTTACAATGAAAGAATACAAGTGAAAACTTGTGAACTAATTTATAGAATGACACTTGTACTTTTCCGCAATACACTTTGTTGTGTTAGGTACTATAAGTTACACCGATTCCACTATTCAACTAAGCACAGCAGACTTTACAAGTTACTCGTAATAAGTAAGTAAGTCTAATATTGAAGAAATAAGTATACAACCGCATTGCAAAAAATGTGTAGATTCCAATACAAGTGAAAACTGTTGTTAGGTAATGCAGGCGAGCGATGTAATATCCGGAGCAAGAGGTTTACCATCTCAGATTTAGATTGGCACGCACTATTAAAACTTTGTGTTTCTATGTCACTTAAAAAGTAGAAATAGTTAATATGAGAATCATCCTCTTTTCGGACATTCGTCTCTACACTAATCTTTCACTACTAAATACTCAAAGTTATTAATAATAAATAATAACGGTAGAAAAGTGAATTCTTTACATTGAAGATATTTTAAAAATAGTCACTGTCGACTAAAAGCGGGCAACAGAACACATTTTTTGGTAACGGTGGTAACGAAATTTGGCTGTTACGTTCTTTATTTTCTAAGAAAGATTCGTTCCCCCGTTCTGTTTGTATGTTGTTCGTTTTCTCAAAGTCGAAAGAGAAAAAAAGCATCTTATGTCCACCACCGGGTTCTAAGCTACCTACCTAAGAATTTCGAATCGGTTCAGCCGTTATTGAGTTACAAATAGTGTATCTGGCATGACTTTCTTTTATTAATATAGATTGAAAATCCCAACCATACCAATATCATGATTGTGAAGGTTTGTCTGTATGTTACAGTCTCATAAAATTTACCGAGATCGGGATGGTTTTTAGCTACATTATATGTAGGTGTTGTGGCTATCTATTAAATATTTCTTTTGTTTGCGGATTAAGTACTTAGTTTTCTGCTTCGTGCGGCGCTAATGTATGTACAATAAACTGATCCCTAAATGGAGTGTAGCGCATTTGTCACACATTATAATTAAGAGTCCTGATTATTGAGACACGGTGGCTGGTGCTGTAAGGCGGCGGTACCTATCCGAGTGAGTCACTGCGAAACTCTACCACCTAGTCAGATGTTCGGTATTAGTGACGGTAAGCCAATGCTCGCCTTTTAGGAGCTGCCTGGCAGGAAGGTAGATGGTCTATTCTGCAAAGGAGCCCGGACTAGGGTTACCATGTCTCAGGATTTGTCCTGAGATCTCAGGATTTTGAAGTGTTTCTCAGAAATCCGGCCAATCTCAGGACTTTTCGGTTTTTAAATAAATTAGTTATATTAAGGGTATGGGGTAGGAGAAGAGAGGGGTGAATAAGGTGAGTGCACCGCGTCGCCCCGTGCGAAGTGGGAGTGCGTTGTGTGTGTGTGTAGCGCCCAGTGCAAAAAGCGAATTTCGAGTAATTTTTTTCTAACATGATTATTTTCAACGGTCGCGACAAAATCTCAGGATTTGTCATTGAATTTGTACCAATTTCTCAGGATTTTTAAAATTTCTATATGGTAACCCTAGCCCGGACCAACACGGGGAAATTAATTATTAAATACCTACCGTAAGCCTAAAATTTAAGTCTCGTTTTATTATTGTAACATTAAACTAAATTTTCTAGGTCAAGTATTAGTCTAGTCTAGTTTGTGACGTCAAAATTACTACTCGCGATAGGTACTTGTACTTACTGCCTGAACTGGATGTTTATAAAAACGGTCGAGAAAGTAAATGCTACAAGTTTGAACAGGCTCGATTTCGTTTATGACGTGAAATTCATTATGTGAAAGTGGAAAAATAAATATGAAATCCTGTTTCGAATTTATTTTAATGAGCCTTATGATTTACACGATATATAAGGCTTTTTTGGATTTAAAAAACCAACAAAGACCAGTAGCAGGTTTGATTTGTACTCCGTCGTTTGTAAACAATACGGTCGCTCTGTTCCCTGAGGATGGCTCGGTGTCGAGGCCAAATGTCAGTCGAGTCGCATACAACTATTTTTTTATGCCCTCCTGTATGGATCAAGGTCCGTTCTCCGCTCCAGGGAGGCTACTTATCGGTAATTGGTCGAAATTTGGTTTAAAGCCCCAAACCTTTTAATATTTTAGTACCTACTTATCAAATCAGTAACTTTTTAAACGGTATCGTAAACGGAAGTTTCTATGGAATATGGTATGAAATATTTGCATTTATGACGCATCTATTAAGTGACGATATCATGATAGGTATTCGATGAAACATTAGGTTGACCTTCATCGTTTCTCCAGTAGGTATTCTTCATTGGTTATTTTGGAAATATTTTTTTTTCTTAAAATAGGTACTATTCAATACACATTTTGGTTTCCAAAACAAAAAAGTTTTGTAGATTTTTATTGTGATATTTTATTTTGTATAAAAAGTATGTACGGATTGTTAGAAAGGGCTTCGGTCCAAAAATTATTGGGTCAATTTCGTAAATATTTAAACCAGGATTAACTAAGAAGACAATAATGCCAACAAGGCTTGAGGTATTCTTCAATGTTTTCTGACAGCATAGTTTTTTTTTTCTATTCGCATTGGAGATGGGAATTATCACTAAAAGGTGCACCCCTCCATTTTGCGCTGTTTTGCTGTATTATTGAATCCTAATATATTATTGTGTTTAATCAACAATGGCTGTAAAAAATATCTCAAACGATTAAACAATGAACAATTAAAAATACTTTAGCAGCTGTTTTTGCCTGTCCCAATGCTATATTCAATACTGGTACATTTAATATTAATATATACCTACCAAAATTACCAAAAAATGTCCTTTAAACACCTAGTTACCTTTTTGTTTATATGGAGGATACTACTTTCTCGATCTCACAGAGTTAAAATTACAAACAAAACTCTATTTCTACAAACTCAAAATTGTTTTTTTCTTAAAATACTCTAAAACAGAACTGAGCGGACATGTCACTACAGTAAGGGCCCAAACTGAATCAATCGTTGTACTTAAAATGTTTTCTTTGTAAAAAGAAGCAACGTTTTTCACAGCGAATAATTCGCTAGGTATAGGTAATAGGTAATTTGCTATTTTAAAGTATGTCAATTGGTTCAAGTTCGTAATCGAAAAATCCGTGTTTTGGGTCGTCGGTTAAACTAAGTAGTTTAAGTTTCAGCCCTGATGATGCTGTATAAGCGAAACCGGTAGGCTATTTACAAAATAATAAATTATATGTGATACGTAAAACAGTACATGTGTCTCTTTATTTAAAAATATGAATAGGTACTTTTTATTCCGTTTCTAAAGGGGCTCCGCGGGGGAATGGGTAAAAGTCAAAATTTAAATTTAACAATTCAGTCCGATTTAAGTTATTCTTTATTGGTTCTGTAAAAAATATAATTGTTACATTTTTTCCACGGGTTGGGCAACAAAATAAAATTAAAACTAATTTGCATAGTATTTTGATTTTTTTTTAAAAATAGCGTTGTCCGGGATTGGATATATGGCGGGTTGGCTTGCCAACCATCACATGTGTGGTACCCAATGTCTTTGGCTAGTCTTGGGTGTCCCGATTGCCTACCTTTTCGGGGATATGGACGTGAAGATACTTCTTTTTCTTCGATTCCAATAAGTAAGTCATCTAAGAACACAAAAATAAGGAATATTCCTCGATTCCATCAAGACCCTGACATGATGGCAACGGGACTAACTCGAAAGTGCGTCTCACTCAATAGGAGTCAAATATAAAAAAAATAAGCAAAATTTAAATTTGTACGATTAATATAATAAAACTATTTATTATTAATTATTACTTAGGTAATTAATTCATAATTAACTAATGAATGAAATTAAAAAAAGCTACGAAAATAATAACTAAAGTTGATTCCTCCTTTCTACTTTGCTGAACCCGACAGGGTCTGCCATGTAACCTACCATCCAACTACTACCATAGTGGTTTACAGTTATATAAGTATCTTCACTCCCATATCCCCGAAGAGTTAAGCAGAGGTACAACTAGGGCACCCACGACTAGCCGAAGACACTAAGTCCCTCAATGTGATAGGTGGCAAGCCTATCTCCAACCGCACACATATCCAATCCCGAGCAAACATTTTTTTATTAGAAAATTGGAAAAACCAAATTTTCTTTTTGTTGCCCGACCCGGGATTCGACCCCGGGACCTCATGCAGTCAAGTCCAACACCTGAACCGCTAGACCACAGAGACCTCCTTTTTTCAAGGTTGTTTTTTTATGACATTGGAAGGCAAACAAGCAGACGGATTTCCTGATGGTAAGAAATTCCCACCGCCTAAAAACACCAAAGGTGGTAATAGTGCGTTGCCAACCTGAGGCCGGGATGTTAGCCCTCGAGCAAAAGTAAGTTTACCGGCTACCTTACCCTCCGAACCAGAACACGTCATGACACTATGGCGGCAGGAATAGTTATGGCGGTAATACTAAACCGGGCGAGTCGCTTCTAAACTCTACCACCTAGTCAGATGTCACGGTGTTAGTGACGGTAAGCCTGTGCTCGCCTTTTACCAGCTGCCTGACAGGAAGGCAGTCAGGCAGGCACGCTGTATAATACCCCCGTGTTATACAGCGTGGAGAAAACAATACGACATTAAATGAAAATACAGGCAACAACAGTTCATAGGATTACTTTGTCACTATCAAATAAATCCTGACAACAAAATTAATTTTTTTTTCGAACAAACTAAATAGCATAAAAATGGTAATGAAATAGAACATCATTTGTAGTTATCAGGTCACTAACCTGTGAGTACTAAGATAGAAGCGACAACAGCGCGGTGCGAGTAGGTACCTACGTTACCGATGCGTCGTAATGTTTTGGGCCATTCATGCTGAACAAAACAATCACACCAAATAAAAACAGTTCTCAAGAATTTTTTTATGAAATTATTAATAACACTCACTTGGTTAAATCACTTAGTTTCATATTAAATTTTTAGATATTAATATGTCCGCCATGGACTCGAACACATAAATGACATCGTCTTATAATGTTATTTCTCACTCTTGATAAAAGGTCGCCATTATTGGCCATATTCTTTCATTTGTCAAAAGATCTGATTATTCTGTTTTTTAAATCATCTATAGAATCAACTTCTGTAGAATAAACATCATTTTTAACATATCCCCACAAGAAAAAAACTAATGGCGTGAGGTCCGGTGACCTCGCAGGCCATCGCGATGGTCCATGACGGCTAATCCACTGCTGTCCAAATATTTGAGACAAACGCTCTCTGGCAGTCACCACTGAATGAGCAGGTGCTTCATCCAATTGGTACCACATTCGGCTATACACGTCCAACGAGAGCTCGTCCGTGTACTCCGTGATGGGTCCATTTAAAAGCTCTAGAGATTTTTGGGCATTTAAATTACCATCAATAAAAACCGGCCCAACTATGGTATCTCTATGTATGACAGCCCTCACATTAACAGAAAATCGGTACTGGTGCGAAGTCTCCCGAGTTAAACATGGATTGATATCACACCAGTGACGAAGATTTTGTCGATTCCATAAACCATTTCTTGCAAATGTACTTTCGTCAGTCCACATCACATTGTACAGGAAGTCGGGGTTATCTGAATTTTTTCTTAAAATCCAATCGCAGAAGGCCTCTCTTACAGGCTTATCCCTGGGTAACAACGCCTGCACTTTTCTATACTTGAAAGGTATCAGTTTCTCACGTTTTAAAACTTGATGAATAATTCTATGATTTACACGAAAATGGCGACCTGCCCTACGCAGGCTAGATGTTGGGTTGCGTGAAAAATAATTTAAAATTTGTTCATCAAGGTTATGTCTTCGTGGAGGAGCACTGAATGTGGGATTAACGGCTAATTCTCCCGTATTCTCTGGACAGCTTGAACAAAAGTGCGGCTATTAGTACACATACGGCTGTTTCCATACCTTTCTCTGTATGTCCGCAGTGCTAAAGCTGCGTTTCCGCGAGATTCCCCATAAATTAAAATCATATCGGTGTACTCCGAAGCTGCATAATTGTAATGAGGCATTATAATAATTAATAACACAAACGAGCGTCTAAATTCACACAATTCACATAAAAATGTTACTAAGTACCTCTTCTAAATATCGTGTCCTTATCACCATAAAACAAAGCGTCCTATTTAATACAGTTAATACCTTTTTACAAACATAAACAATGGCGGCACTTTGCTTTGCGCCGACCGACACTATAAAGGCGAAATTGAAACGCGTGCGCTTAAGAATTAGCAATAACACTTGCAACGTCACAGGATCTCGGTGACACACTGACCCACTGACCTACTTAAATAAATAGGCGCAGGATTCGACAAGAAAGTGAAATAAAAACAAAGGAACCTAGATTGGTCCCTTTCGCACATACTCAATTTTGGATTGTTAGAAACGTGCGTAATTGAAAGAATACATTATTTCCGCAGGTTTCCTACTATTCCGCCGTGCTTTATGACTCTTATCGCTACGACATAAAGTTTATTATGCAAAAATTTACATCTGCAAATAAAATGTATAAACTAATTTAAGTGCAAATGTTCTTGTCTCTTAAAGAGGTGAGCTGGCAACATGTGATTTATCTTTACCGATGCGGTGGTCCTTAACCTGTCTGTGTCTAGCTTAGTAACAAGTACAGCATGTGGAAAATGTTAAAAATGAAAATTAATTTCCTGTGACTTAACCACTGGATATATTTGAATGAAATTTTTTATGCGGACTGGGACCGATATTAGGAACACGAAGTTTAATTTAATGTCGTATTGTCGTCTCCACTTTGTATAGGAAGGCAACCCTACCTTACCCTCCCAACCAAAACACGTCAACGGCAAGCATTGGACGTTATGGCGCCAGGAATAGGTAAGGGGGTGGTACCAATCTAGGCGAGTCGCTGCGAAACTCTACAACCTAGTTGGATGTCACGGTCTTCGTTACGGTAAACCTATGCTCGCCTTTTACGAGCTGCCTGGCAGGAAAGCAGATGGTCTACTTTGCAAAAGAGCCCAGATCAATCCTAATCTAAAACTTGCTGTCCAAGATTGATATTTTGATCCATTTTTATGTTATCGCTTGCCAATAACATATGTGTGGACAGGATAAATATGGCAATTAGGTATAGGATAGGCCGGCGGATACGCAGCTGTCTAGATTGCTTGAAATCCATCTTTAGTGGTACATTATGAATATTGGCCGTGAGACCCACATTGCGATATGTGGCAAACCTATCTTCAACCGGGCACATATACAATTGCTGCAACGTTACAACATTAGAAAATTTAAAACACGTATTTTCTTTTTTTTTCTACTCGGGGATCGAATTCGGAACCTCAAGAAATCAAGTTCGATGTCAGACCGCCACATCGCAGATGCAACTATGTACTTGTAATAAATATATCTGTACTAATATTGTGTATAAAATAGAGTAAAAGTTAATTACAAAAATCTTTGCAAACATCAGAAACGTCCATCAACTGCTTCAATAACTACTATTTCTATTAACTATTAACTATTTCTATCTACCAATGTGCCATTACGTTTGAGGGTAATCGTATTATTAATATACACAAATGATTAATTATGTAAAATTTTATTGAATTTAAATAAAAACTACATATTTTTTATTAATAAATTTCTTAGCTTCGCCCAGAACTCTTCAGATTGATGCTCATCCCACGAGAGATATATCTTTGTCTTCAACAAGTATTTTAAGGTAGTTGTTAAGTATTTATTTTCTACATCCCCCACCCTCACTAACAGTAAGGGATCGTATGAAGTACCATCCTCGAGGAACAGTCTGTGATATTCAGCTAGCTGTGTCTCCCAGCGACACCACTGAGATCTTGCAAAGTGTTGACTTATAATTAAAATTATATATTTGCTATCATTAATACTAGCTAATATAGATTCAGATATAAATGAACCTATTTCAAAATCTCGTTCATAAACACACAATTTCAAATAGGGTGGAGTACACTCCAACTGTGATATCATTTCTGAAACGAATTCTCTGTCTTCGTTACAGTAAGAAATAAAAGCATCGTACTTGTAACTCTTACTCTGTAGATTATCTGTCCTTGCAGATTTCTTTATTAATTTTCTTCCCAATGCGATCTTTGCTAAGAAAAACCAGTATTTTATATAAATTCTGTATTTGTATACAGTTATCATCACAATGGCTAGTGTTAAGAAACTAACAATAGATGGAGCCGTCCAAACTAAGAGCATTATGTTGGAAATCTTTTCATACATTAAACATCTTAATGTTTTTATCGAGGACAGATATTCGGCTACTCTACGATCCTCCCACACGTCGGGGCTGCTGCACAAGAAATGTGAATTAGCGAAATATTGCTTCAATACATCAGATCCATTAACTTGTAACCACAAATAGGTTTTGTACATTGACATGCAATCACACACAAACACATTGTCCATCATGTCTATTACTACTGAAAAGTTGCCTTTGTTATTTAATAAATAATTAATATCTTGAATCATGCCTATAGTGAATTGGGTAATTTTATTATCTGTCACATAAACGTTAGTCGGTCTTACCCCAGATCCCAAAAATAAAGGTTTCCACCACGATACTAGTAAGTTCCCGCTTAAATCCAAAACTCTTAAAAATTTCAAAGGTTTTAAAGTTTTATCAGTAATATAATATAACTGATTGTTGCTAAGTATAAGATGGGTTAGATTTGGGGTCATTTTAAAAATATCAGTATCATATAAATGCTTTATGCCACAATTTTTCAATATAAGTATCTTCAATTCATCCAATCCTTCAAACATTGTACTGCTTAAATTTACATTTGCAGTTAGAGGGTTATTAGCTAAATTGAGTATTTCCAAGTGCCTCATTGGCGTAAAAGCACCTTTTCCAATATAGTAGAGAGTTCCATTTTCTAAATTAAGAACTTTTAATTTAGCAAGTCCTCTGAAAGTATAATCGAAAATTGCTTTTAGTCTGTTATACGCTAAGTTTAGAACTCGCAGTTCTTTGCTCTGAGCAAATGATCCTTTGTCTATATCATAATACATGGTAGTCGCGGATGTTCCCTTGTTATCTGAAAGGTCTACAAATATAACTTGACCATTGGACACATTTTTTATATGAATTCCTGGCAAATTATTGCCACTTAATAAAAGAATTTTGAGATTTGGAAATTTCCTTGGCTCGAACACATTTGGACCAATAGACAAAGCAGACACTCGCCGTAAATCTAGTAATTCTATATTTACCATCCGCGGAAAAGCATCGTCTGGAATAATTTCAAATTGGTTGTCTGCTAAAATTAACTTTTTTATTGTCGTATTAGCTATTATGTCTAAAAGTAGTTTTGGAAGTTGTCTCCGAAATCCCAAACCAGAAATATCAAGTTTTGTCAGACTGATATTATGTAGAATAGTATGCCATAGAAATTCACCAATGATAGTCGAATTTATATCATTTTGTCCTATATTAAGTTCTTTTAGCATTTTCAATGGCGTAAAACTGTTAAAGTGGATATAGTCTAATCCACATAGTTCAATGTTAAGGGTTTCTAATTTTGTTTGTTCCATTGGCTCGAAAGCATTCTGTGGTATTATTTCAAAAGGGTTTTCAGATAAGTCAAGCGTTCTCAGTGACGGTAGTATGGTCTGCTTAAGCGAAGGTGTTATTTGACCTATATTGGTGAAGCCGTCATTAATTAAAACCAATTCACGAAGATTTACTAAGCCCTTAAATACATTTTTATGTAGAGTGAGCAATGAACTACTGTAAGATATTGACAGCTTTTGTAAATTTGTTAAATTCCTGAAGGCACCATCTTGTATTTTCTTTAATTGATGATTGGCTTCTAGTTTCAATGTATTAAGATAGTAAAGATAATCAAGTTCTCCCGTGTGAATTTCCTGTATAACTGTTGTTCTGACCATGAGTAATTCACCTCGTATTCTTACCTAAAAATAAAATCATTTTTAATTGTTAACTGAAAAAAAAGTTGCAGTATCTGAACATACATATATACTTATTTACTTAAGCTTGAAAAAACTTTAAACCAATTAAAGATCATTAAAATGTGCGCAATGTCGGCTTATATGATGTACCTACTAAAAATAATAAGAGTTGAAAAATATCCAAGTATTGGATTTTGTACCATCCCAGGAAGGTACATAATACATGACAACGAAGATAGGTACGCTGCTGTCCTGAGCTTGAGGGTTAGGTCTTATGTGGTTGTGTTATACTCATATAAAATAGAACCCATTATTTACATATGCATACATTAAATAAATTAAAATAAATGTATTGTAATGTATACATGTAGTATGTATTAGTATGGTGGCTTAGATTTATTGGATATGGATCCCCCTTCGGGTGAAGGTCTCTTCCAACTTCTTCCGTGAGGCCACGTCTTTGCCAAAAGGTAGCTAATGTTTTCTTCTAGTTTCAATATTGTCAGCCCATCTTTTTCTGATCTGCCCTCCTTTTGTTTTCGTAACTGGTTCTCTCCGACCGACCGACTGTATCTACATCATTATATATGTCACTTCAAGTGCTTTGGAGCTTCATATATGATGTAAGTTATGTCCATTTGTACTCCCTGTAGCCCTTTGTGTTGTTAGAATTTTTTATGTAACATTGTCCTTAATTTTGGCAGTCATATGATAAACTACGTTAAATGTTTCTAATACATTTTTTTCATTTGTATGTATAGAATAATCGTCTTTTGTTAGTCCCAGCTTTCTGGCCTGATTAGTTTATCATTTCTTCTATTCTCTGCTGGACCGAAGCTATACTTCGGTAGCAGATACCCTTGACTAATAGGCCAAACAATTTGGACATAGAACAGCAACGCACCAACAACATCTATGGTGTCTATAGACCATATTTGTCTCTTACCACCAGGAAAATCCCGTTTTTGTTAACTGTCTTAAGTAATAAAAAGCAACAAATTTCTAATGTATTTGTTTTGATAAAGTAAACATTTGTTTCACCTTTGGGAATTTCTTGCACTCATAGTTGCCAAAACATATAACAACCTTAAGGTTTTTTGACGCCTTGCACATACATCCAGATTCCGTGTCTCTGGCCATTTCAACCGGAAGTGCCACAGAGAATTTGTCTTCAGGGGGTGAAAGCATGTCTTGAGTTAGTTTTTCAAAGTCATCCAACAGATTGGCTTTACCGTATTGAGTGTAGCACAGCAGCAGCCATAGGTAATGGCCAAACCACATTTCTCAGTGCAACAGCAATCTGAAATTAAATATTATATCTAAAGTGGAAACGTTACATTACCTTTTTTAACGAAAATAACGAGAACAGTGGAGTTTTGTGGAGAAAGAGCATATATATGAGAAAGCTATTATTAGGTATATAAAAAAACTCAAAATCATTACGTCCGAGCATTAGACAAACACATTACCCCTTTTTTGTTTTTGGTCTAAGTATGTACCTATACACATGTAACATAGTATTTCGAGCGGCGCGGGCAGACCCGCAGCCCGCGTCTGATCCGCCGCCCATGTAGACTGTTGTCCAGTGTGGCTAGTTGTTGTTTCACTTTACAGTTTTATTTTCTTTGAGTAAAGAGTAGCGAAGTGTTGTAATTGCTTGAAAGGACGGAATCAGAAGTAGTTTGAGTTCAAACTCTGTCAAACTAAATATATAGCGAGCTGCGTGAGTAGCAAGGAGCTCGCGAAGAGCACTTTAAACTCACAATCCGGCCTGTGGTCTAACCTTGTCCTCGCGGTGCTTTAGACCGCGCTTTCGAGACATTGAAATCGATACTCAAATCGATTTTTCTAAATTCGCGCATTGCCGCCATGTTGAATTTTCAAAAGGACACCACGATAATTCACTCTTTAATTATCGTGGCGTTCTCTGAAGTGTTTTATTGCTTGAAAGGACGTAATCAGTTGTAGTTCCAGCTCAACCTCTGTCAAACTACACATATCGCGTGCAGCAGCTCGCGGGTACCACCTTGAGCATTACATTTATGTAATTTTTACTTTAAGAGCAAACCCTATCTGATGACAAGAAATTTTGTATTCCATCGTAGCTGGAACAGATTTTCAAGTGTGACTTCCGGTAGCCATCATGGATTTCAAAATGATTGCCAAATTTGAAATCGGCGTCTTCGTTAATTTCTCAAATGACACAAATATCATTTTTTAAACGGTTGTGAAAACAGCAATTTTCCGGAAAATCAGCTTTTGGATGTCAGCCATTTTGCAAATTTTAATTTTATTTTTTTAATTTGTAGTAAATGTCACTCTGCAACATAACGGTATATCAGACCCTTTTCTTTTTTTTATACATAAGATAATAAAGAAAGAAATTTAAAAAATTAGAAATTTGGTCTAACTTTTTAAGTAAGCACTATCGGAAGGCACAAAAAATACTCTATGTCTATGTAACGTACTGTTACTATTTTTACTTTGATTTTTTTTCGTAAGCTCTGGTAATTGCCAGCTGGGCTCTAAAACCTGACATATTGACCAAGTACTAAGCCTCCATATCTTTACATTTAGGCAGGCCATTACCTAATATTTTACCAGTTCAAGGCGGATCAGATTTTATAATTTATTTCTTACTTTCAAAATTTATACTTCCCGATAATAAAACAATTTTTACACTAGAACCGCCAAAGCCGTGTTTCAATTAGGTATAACTTCCGGTCGCCATATTGGATTTAAAAATTAACAAAAATTTCATAATCTGCAACCCCGTTTACCCCTTAAAAGTCGTATTAGTCGACTTGATTGTTACTTCAAAAATTTTAAAAAATATAAAAAGGGCCTCAAAAGAACCCTAGAAACGCTGCACCATTGTCACTACCGAAGCTAATCTCCAACTATAACCGTTAAAAATCTACAGCCTTTTCAAATTTTATGGTGGCCATCTTTTTTCCGTCATTAAGGCAGTGGTAGCCTAAGTACCTGTTTCTGCAATAACGTCAGTGCTTGCCGTTGAGGTGTTCCGGTTCGGATGATAAGGTAGCCGGTAATCTTACTTCTGCTTGAGGCCTAACATTCCGGCTTCAGGTTGGCAACGCACCATTACCACCTCTAGGCGGTGTTAATTTCTTATCATCAGGAAATCTGTTTTGCTTGCTTTCCATATCATAAAAAAACACTATCGATGTTCACAATGTTGCTCTGGAGAGAGGTGTGGACGATAAATCCGATACTGCCCAGGGATAGGTGGTCAGCCTCCTTGTAGTAGAATAAATTTCTCGATTTGAGTGTTATCGTATCCTTTCTTCGTACTTCAGATAAACCTACAACGTAATTTGTTTCTTATATTCTCTTATAATTAATAGTCAGTTATCAAAGTGCCTACGTTGTCATCAGGGCCAGTTTGTGTGTCCCGATCGCTACCGTAGTCAGGAATAGCATTGCTGCCGGAGACTAAGAGCCTTGGCTTTGGTTTTTTTTATTGGGAATAATTTGCCGCACTCGCCACATTTGGCAGGCGGGTTGGCGTGTGTAGTTGCAGGAAGTGTATTTTCAAACACCTTTAACCTTTAAACATCTTTTACGATAACCACAGGACATAGAGTGGTGGCATATGTATTCTAATCGCCGTCACCACACGGCCAAAAGTGCACTTGACAGATTTTATTTATTCTTTTTTTGTTTGTATGTATTGTCTGTCTGTAATATCTGTACGTAAAAGTTTAGTTGGTTTAGTAGTTCAAAAATACAGACAAAATAACATTGGTACAACTATCTTACAAATTGAAACCCGGAATCTTCAGGAATATTTAAACTTATAGGTAGGTGTTTATATGCTGGTTTGTGAATTGTGGACATTTTAAATCATATTGCTTGCTTTATATTACGAAAGTTTGTTTGCTTATTACAATCTTATAAAATTTGGTTAGCAAGTTTTTGAATAACTGAAATCAAATATAAAAGTATCCTAAGGGCCCAAAGTCTATCCCCGAAAAGAAAGGAAGGTTCTTAGAAGTACCAAGACTAACCGAAAATTCCTTAGCCCCATAAAGTGGGGTTGGCAAACCTGTTGCCAACCGGGTACCTATCAAAAAAAAGTTAAAAAAATCTTAGCAAGAAAGTTAGTTTTTATTAGAAAATTTTAAGAAGCTTAACCCGTGAATCGAACGTGAGACCTCATGTAGTCACCACTTAATACTAGGACACTAAACTACAGACTGAATAAAATAGATTAAAGGCTGAATCAAAAATAGACTACTTTATTAAAATTATCTATAAGGCTGTTTATTAATCTCAGAGACTAAATTGACATTAGCAATGTTGAAAGTTTTTTCCGATTCATAAAGTATAGTGTCGTGCCATTATCGAAAAATGGTAACAAAATCTATGACTGATTTTTACGAGTTACACTGGAAAATCGGAACATGCGTATTTAGGACAAATTAACAAAAAAAACAATAGATATGCTTAATAATCGTAGATTTATAAATGTTATTATTTTATTCTTACAAAAAAATATGAAAAAGCAACACTTGTTTTTTTAAATACAAATTTTACTTTTTATTCAGATAATGACTGGGAACTTGAATATTCAAAATTATCTGATTCGTTATCTATGTATGTACCTAATTAACTTTAGTTACTTGGACAAGCTTTTCTCCAAAAAAGCTGCGTATTCATTTGATTTAAAAGTCTTATTTTTTGCGTAACAAAACAAATTAATACTTTTACTAGTACTATTTAGTACTTATACTATTTTTTATGACAAGAAACAACGAACTATCACTCGGTTTCGATGTTAAGAGATAACTGCAGCGGATAGACACCAATTTTGCTTGTGTTTGTCAAATGCATGGAAGTATGTGTAATGTTTTATTTTTATAAATTTTAAAGAAAGAAAAAATTTCGCCCCAGACAGGATTTGAACCTGTAAACTTTCGTCTCAAGCCGACGAATGCTCTAACCAATTGAGCTACTGAGGATTCAAGTCCCGTGGCGAAATTTTTAATTCCTTTCTAACCCGTTAACGCGGGTAGTTATGTCCTATAGATACACAATTCTAAGTACCACCAAATTATTTTTTTAATTTATAAATATTATAAACATTATTATTAAAAAATATTAACATTCTGCACTTCTCTTACACATAAAGTACAAGTGTGCTAAATTTCATAAATATTCATAATCCTCCCTCCGCGCAATTTTCGTAAAAAGTGTTTCAAAGATTTTGCTTGACGTGTTAATATTATGATTAATATTTCTGTACAAAAGTCACTGGCTGTAAGTCATTTTGTTACTCACTCACTTTTTTCTCGTTGGTGATAGAGAGTTGTTCAGAACCCTTGCCCGGGTACGGATCCACCACCTAATATTCCTGTCTTCCGTGTCATAACGAATTAGTTATAATCCGGTTAAACGTGCACAATAAGCCTAAAATCCCGGCCAGCGACGCACGTAGCATTTCCGGTGTCTAAAGGCTACGGATTTGTCTTACCATCAGGGGATCCAGGTGTTTGTTCGAAGACCTATCATGTAACTAAAACTTCCCGACGGAAAAAGAGGGTCGAGATCAAACTTATGACGTGTCTGTGTTTTTGCGACTCCTAAGCGATTTCGATGCGATTTTTTTTAACGCTCGTTCAAGTTTGAAATCGTTCGTAGCTGCATCATAGACAGGTCTAGTCTATTAATATAGAATAGTCTTTTGAAAATGTTTAATTTGATTATAATAAGAGAATTAGAGAATTCAGATCCGTGTGTTAGTTCGGTCCGTGCTAACCCCAAAAAAATAGTCGTAAATATCAAAAGTGATGAATGATTAAGTGTTGGTGTTAAAATGCGAAAGGGCATGCTCCGCTGGTTCGGTCATGTGGAAAGAATGACAGATGAAAGATTGACAAAGCAGATATACAATGCGAATGTGGATGGATGTAGGTACCCAGGGAGACCAAGGCTGACATTTCACGATCAGATCAATCAGATATTATCCGAGGGTGGTGTCAAGAGTCTCCGAAACCGGCGTGTTTGTATGAAAAGGGTTATGAATGTCAAGGAAGCAAAACAGGTTTGTCAGGATCGTGAGGTCTGGCACTCGATACTCTCTGCCAACCCTCGTAAGGGACTTGGCGTGAAGATATGTATGTATGTGTATGTATGAATGATTAAGCAATTTGACATTTGGAAGTGTGACAGACCACACTCCAAATACATACACCCGATCCATATTCTGTGAGTAAAGTACATAAGACGAGACAAACAAGTTGTAAAACTGTTTATCTATAGTAATCCCTAATGATATCTACAAATAGAAATGTAATAACAACTGACATTTTCTGAGAAACCAGCGCACATTAAAAGTCTCACAATGTTAGAACTGTTTATTTATTTATTGTCAAAATTTTCTACCTACTTTTTATCAAAAACTTACAGTTTACGTCAATTACGTACAAACGTAAAGTTAGAACGGAAAGTTAGTTTACCTTTCGTAACTTTTTGTATTACTACCAATTATATAATTTAGCACCTGGATAGTATTTTTTTTTTCATTTTGAGAGGTAAATCTTGTTTTTCTAAAAAAATAACATTATTACTTATTTCCTATGTTTATAAGTTACAGCGTCCCGCTCCGGCTTCGCATCTACAGCATAACAGAGCAGCTGTACATGCCGGGAATCAAAATCGAGGCCTGGCATGGGAAAAAGGGCCCGCACAATGTCACCGCTGCCAACAGTTTCGGTACTCTAGTCATAACTATCACTGCCCTCAGCGCTGCGTGCGCTGCGGGGGAGGGCACTTGGTTAGTCGCCGACTTGCGCAAACTGTGGTGGGGATCACATGGCTAACAATATCTCGTGCCCCATTTTCCTCAAGGAACTGGCCAACAAAAGCGCAGGCACCGTACCCCTCACAGTTGAGCGCAGGCCAGTAGCCCCTTCATCAGCAGCGGCGGCGTCAGGCATACCCGGATCGTCCACTGCATACGCCGTTCCAGGGCCCATTTTAATGGCCCCTGCAAACGACTCCCTGCCCCGTGGCTCCTCCACATCCAAACGGAGAAGAAAACGGGGCAAAAAGTCCCACCCGACATCAGTCAACCCACCACCGGCTACAGAGCCGAAACTCAATAATGTCACCACTCCCGCCCCTAAACCAGGGGCCACTCCACCCTCCGTGCCGGTCACAGTGCTCTCGCTCCAAATAGTAACGGGTGGCGCACCGACCGGCTCTGGATTAACCAGAATTACCCTGGAATAAACCTTAGAGCTACTAATCGAAATTCTAACAACCGTTCGGGCGGGACGTGACCCAGTGCCAGTGATCCTTAGAGGTATTGCCAACCTCCATTCTAATTATGGATAGGCACCCTCTAAGGATAATACAGTGGAACGCCCACGGTCTTAGGGGTAAGGCCGCCCTCCTCCGTAGTCTCCTCAGGGAACTTAATATCGACGTGGCGCTGGTCTGCGCGATTTTCCTCGGCCCAGCTGACTAGGTAAGATATACAAACTATCACACTTACCGCCAGGACGAGCGAGACTTGGTAAACCGGGCTTACCGAGGACTGCTGGTCTTGGTCAGGCGTAGAATCATGCACCAACCCCTGCCCCAACTGCGGCGGGACTCACTTCTGACGTTAGGTGTAGAGGTCTAAGTCGCCGGCAGCCCGCTACGAATCTACAGCCTATTCCGCCCACCACACAACCGATTCGTGGCGGAAGACATCCACACCATCCTAGATAGTCAGGTCCCAACCATTGCTGCCGTCGACTGGAACTGCAAGCACGTCGCCTAGAACTCCAGCACAACCAACGCCCTGGGCAGGCGACTCTTCGCCGACGCTGAGGCCCGGGGATACTCGGTCGTTGGTCCGGAGGCTCCAACTCATTATCCACATAATGACTCGACGTCCCGGACGTCATAGACCTGTTTGTAAACCAGGCCATCAATCAGCGGCCACATCTGGAGGTTATCCTCGACGATATGGGCTCAGACCATCTGCCTGTGCTCACTGTTGTCCTGGATATATCTACCCGACTCTTGCCACCAGCACCACGTCTACTGCTGGACTGGAATAAATTCTCCCACGAGATGGAGGCTAGCACCTCTTCCCGTCCCGTCTCTTCGCCCGCTGATGTAAATCAGCTGACTCACGAACTGACTGACTCCTTAAAAAGGCCATCCAAAATTCCTCCAAAATTATCCCATGTAGATCTTCTCCACCCCTACCTAATTTTGTAGTTGGGAAAATTAAAAACAAGAGTGCCCTGAGGAAAAGGTGGCTAAACACCCGCTGCCCTACCCTCAAATTACAATTAAACAGACTAACTACCGAGATAAAAGACGATTTGCTTAACCTAGCTATCGATAGCCGGGATAAGCGAATCGAGGAGGCTGACGACGCCTGGTCGTCGTTAAACCGTCTATGTCGTCAGCTGACTAAGTTCCCGCAGCCCACTAGACCCCTTCGTCACTCAGACGGGACCCCTCGCTACCGCGCACAAGATCGCGCCGAGATCTTTGCCGAGCACCTAGAGCGTCAATTTCAACCCAACCCGATTGTGGACGGTGACCATGTTGCAGCAGTAGCAACCTATGTTGCCGACCACCTGGCACAACCGCTGACGCCTGGTGAGGACCCCATAGTGTTCTCGCCGAACTCTGTTCGACGGGAGGTTATCATAGCCAAACCAAACAAAGCCCCTGGTGCGGATGCCATTACGAACAAGGTCTTGCATCACTTGCCGTACCGTATGGTAGCGGCACTGACGCGCTTGTTCCATGGCATCATGCGCACTGGGGAATTTCCAGCGGCCTGGAAAACGGACCACGTTATCATGCTGCCCAAACAAGGTAAGAACGTCTTGGACCCCGCCAGCTACAGGCCTATAACCCTGCTGCTGGTGATGTCTAAGATATTCGAAAAACTCCTCCTGCAACATCTGCACCGACATTTCCAACCCTGCCCGGAGGGATTCGGGTTCAGAGCCGAACACAGTACCACCCTTCAGCTGTCCAGGGTTATGCATATATTGACTGCGGCGCTGAATAAGCGCGAGCAGTCCCTTGCGGTTTTCCTGGACATGGAAAAGATTTTCACGAGCACGAGGTGCTCCTGTACAAGATGGCGAAAAACGACACCCCTCTTAGAATCCTCAAGGTGTTAGCCTCCTTCCTCAAAGACCACCGATTTTAAGTAGTGGTGGCAGACGCTTTCTCCATCGAGCGTACCATCGCTGCCGGAGTACCCCAAGGCTGCCTGTCTCCTGCGCTTTATTCACAGTACACCGATGACATTCCCGTGGGGGTAGGCTGCGCGCTGAAATTGTATGCCGACGACGCGGCCTATCTCTCCGTGTCAATGTCACCGAATCACACGGCCGGCAAGGCTCAGCCAGTCTGGATCTACTTCTGGACTGGCTTGGGAAATTGGTGGCTGACGGTGATTGTGAATAAGACGCAGGCCTGAACACCTAGGCGAAGTAAAGGCCTACCGCTGCTCAAACTCGGTGGGCGATGTCTGCTCTGCGCCCTGTGCTCTCTTCACGACTCTCGACTGCGGTTGTACAAGACGTACGTCAGATCCGAACTGACGTACGCCTCCCCAGCATGGTACAATTTAATCTCTAGTACCCAACAGAAGAACTTGCAGAGCTTCCATAATGCCTGCATCAGGAGGATAACAGACGCACCAAGGTATGTTAGAAAATAACGTCATCCAGAGGGACTTGCGAATGGAGAGTATTGAGGCCTTCATCACACACCTGAAGGACACCATGTTTGAACGCGCCGAACAATCGGCGTACTCGCACATAGCAGACATCACCCCCTAGCATGCGCGTCCTCCGGACACGAAGCCATACCCACGCGATGTCCCGCGCACCTAACGTGGTCACAACACCCCCCTTCCACCCCTCCGCTCCCGCTAAGTCGTCACCCACGTCCGCTGATCGCTCCTGCTGGGCTTCCCCCCACGGGGTTCCATAGGTAGGGCTGATCGCACGGGGTGACGTGAAGATCGGGGGCGGTGTTAGGGGAGGGTACACCCATCGGATATGCTTACGGGAAGAAATTCCGCAATGACCTGGCTGCTGTAGCAGCCATCGGTTGATACCAAGGTCAAGGGGCTACCGCCCCGGCACCTTCTACCTGCCTCGTTACGGGGGTAAGGAGAAAACCACGAGAGGTCCGGCTTCGCACGGTTATGAAATATACTTCAATCTTCTTACCGATTAAAAAAACCGCATTAAAATCCGTTACGTAGTTTTAAAGATTTAAACATACAAAGGGACATATACTATGTAGTGATTAGTTACCATTTTGCGGTACATCTACTATCCAATAATTAAGCGCAGTTAAAATGCAAAAACCGACTCCAACAATTTCATTGGGTACCAACCACGTCACGATTTAATTATTCTTTTTCAAAAGAAAGCAAATGGTTCCTACTCAAATTAAGGTCGTCTAGATAAGTGAAAAATTTATGCATTATTAAGTATATATCAAAAACGACTAATCAGACCGTGATAAAACTGTGTGAGACCATCTCGGTGTTATGACCTATCTTTCTTGAAAAAAACAAGCATCAAAATCGGACCACTGACGGAGTAATCGCGAAACAAATAAAAAAATGACGCGCCTAAAGAAGTATAACTTCAAACAAACGTACAGTTAAATTGAGAACCTCCTCATTTTTTAGAGTCGTTTCAAAAGATAGTAATAGCTATATTAATAAATTCAAATATTTTTTTATGATATTGGAAGGCAAACAAGCAGACGGATTATACGGATACTAACATCAGGAGGTAAGAAATTCACGCCAACTAGAGATACCAAAGTTGCTAATGGTGCCTTGCGAACCTGAGATCGGGCTGTTTGGTCTTGAGCAAAAGAAGCTCCGAACCGTAACACGTCAACGGCAATCACTGACGTTATGGCGACAGGAATATGTAAGGCGGTAGTACCAATCTTGTCTTCATGGTGTTAGTGACGGTAAGCCTATGCTCCCCTTTTACGAGCTGCCTGGCAGGAAGGCAGATGGTCTATTCTGTTCAACAAAGGAACCCGGACCAACACAGGGAGAATTTGGATTTCCGCAAAGTAACGTCTTCTTCTATCAAATATTTTCATGTAGTATCAAATATTTTAGTAATGGTAAGTTAAAAAAATATAGTTTTTATGTTTATTAAGTTTTTTACTTTTTAATTTAGCGGTCAGTGAACTACTACATGGGTTTCCTGATGGTAGGAGACAACCTTCAGATACCTCAAATTATCTCTTTACTGACTGTGGTGTACAACAAGGCAGCGTTTTAGGGCCATTACTTATTTTTAATTTACATAAATGATTTGCGTGATGCTATCAATCATTCCATATTGTTTGCTGATGATACAAACCATAGATATAAACCTTTTCATCGAGTGCCTAAAGAGAAATAATCTAGTTGCAGAAACAACTAAAATTTTGAACAAAGTGGCAGAATGGTTAAAATGAAAACAATCTTAAAATAAATATTTTTTCGAATTTCAAACACATTATAGGAAAGCTAAAAAGGTACGAGAATATTCTTTTTAGAAGTAAGTCTAAATTGGAATTAGATTGGAAATCGCATATTGATTCACTTTGAAAATAAAATTTATAGGGTTTTAGAGGCAGACTTGCATGCATCTCTCTTAGCTTCACGGGTACGTTGCTTATGTTTTGCAACATGGGATTCCCATTTCGGGAAATTCTGTAGAATTAATTAGAATCTTTAGAGTAAAATAATGTGTACTCAGACGTTATGTAGTGTTAATGAGCTACATTCATTCAAAACACTTTTTGAGTCACTTTTTTTTGAATCAGTAAGTTTTTCAAAATATGATTATAAATAAAATTAAAAAATTACGAATCATTGCATTGCATGGAAAAAAAATATTCAATGGTAGGCAAAAAAATGAGTTTTTCGCGATTTTCAGGGAAACGGTAAGTTATATCAGAAAAAAAATTCAGACGAAAATTGTAGATCATAAAATTATCTACAGAAAACGTATTTATATTTTTTTTCATACGACCCACCATTTTTGAGATATCACTACCTCATATGTGGTGAGCAAACGTGTGCATAATATTATGACGATTACAACTTTTAGAATTTTTAGGATCGTAATGTTTGAAAAACCATTTTTCGTATGAAAAAAATATATTAATACGTGTTTTGTAGATAATTTTATGATCTACAATTTTGACCTTGAATTTTTTTCCAAGCAATGCAATGATTCGTCATTTCTAAATTTTATTTGTAATAGGTAGTATTTTGAACAACTTTACTCATTTTCAGCTTGTTGTGACTTTTTGTTTCGCTTTTCTTATAATTTGGTCTAATTTTACCGGACTAATACCAAAGTCCAAAAGATTTTCCTGCAAACAAGCATAAATAAATACAATATAATATCTAATATTTTTTTTTCATGATATTGGAAGGCAAACAAGCAGACGGATTTCCTGATGTTAAGAAATTCACGCCGCCTAGAGACACCAAAGGTGGTAATGGTGCGTTGCTAACTTGAGGCCGGGATGTTAGGCCTCGAGCAAAAGTAAGTTTACCGGTTACCTTACCCTCCGAACCGGAACACGTCATGACATTATGGCAACAGGAATAGGTAAGGCGGTGGTCTAATAATTATAAACTTAATAATTAAAAAAGCCATGGTTGACGAGTAGTTTGTTTCATCTTTTATTTACCTGAGTGGCAAGGTTTGGAAACGGTGGTAGTAAAAGGCAGATCGATAATAGGCCTGGTTGCCGGGGAGTTTGTTTCACCGTTTCTTTTCCTGAGTGGGAAGGTTTGGAAACGGTGGTAGTTAAAGGCAAATCGATAATCGGCCTGGTTGCCGGGCAGTTGGTTTTGCCGTTTCTTCTTCTGCTTGGCTAGGATAAGAAACGGTAGTAATGTACGGTAGATAGGATTAACATTAATCTATCTTTAAAATTATTTGTAATAAATTTTGAAGCTTATTAAAAAAATGTGTAAGTGCTGTGATTTAAATATATTTTTCTATATAAAAATTAATATTTGCACACCATAAAGTATTCTACTACTTAAATATCTTCCTAAAAACTTTCAAAACACATATTCCGTAAATAAATAAGTTTCATTTTAACCGTGGCATAACGATGTCACATGCATATATATTGCCAGTCAGTAATAAGGTATGTCATAGTGTCTATCAAGTGGCTGGAATGATTATTTATCTGTATTTTATTTATTATTAAATTCAGCAAAAACTTATTTAACACAAACATTGTTTTAGTATTTTCATAGGACTCCAAACAAGGCAGTGCCAGTTTTGTGGCGACGGGCACATTTTTGCTTGGATTGACTTTTTGTTAGTGTAAAGTTTGGTAAAAACAATTTTCTTAAATAACTTTATTTAAAGAAAACACTGAATAAATCAATTGAATAGCATGATTGTATAAGCAAGTAGCTTTTATTTGTTAAATAAATTATGTTCTGTATAATTTGAAATGATCGTTGAGGATAATATTGTACTGAAAACGACTTTAATATTGAATTTGTAACTGTAGTCTTTAGACAAGGGCATCGAGTCGGGGGCAGAACAAACTAAGCGATATTTGTATAATAAAAGATCGTCAGGCCAAATGATTTAAAATTATTATTATACGTTTTGATTTAAAAACTATTAAGATTCAAAAATGCTACTCTCAAGAGTCACTTTAAATTGAGACAGTGATAACGACTGCAGTCAGTAGCAAATAGAAATAGAAATTCGTTCTTTGACTTAGACCATGTAGTATGAGGCACATGTGACACGTCTATGTCTAATATTTAAAATTAATTATGCATAAATCAATACCATATGTAATACTATAATCTAGCACCGGGCCGCAACTTGGCCTGTATGGCTATGTACTATCAGCGAAGCTATCGAAAACAATAATTATTTTATACGGATTTCACAAATTATAGCCACATTGTCTTTCCTAAAACGAGTACATACCTACACTGTTGTACAAGAAAGTGTCACAATGTTAGCATTACCTAGTTTTTAACTAAAACTGGGTAGGCAAAGTGTTTAATTTTCAGTAAAATCACGGAAACAGTAGATTTAAATAAGTATAGAGACACATGGTCGTGTGTTTATTATTTAAACAAATGCTAACAGGTAACGGGTTCGTGGCCCAGACAGGAGTATGTACGTTTTGCCTTGAACGACGTAATTTTTATTGTCTTAATCACTAGAGGATTTACTCGTACTCACAAGGTGAATGAAATGATAACATGCCAAATATCGTGGCGTCGGATAAAGTTTATGTCACAAGATACGGCCGCGTTTGCTTGTTTTTGCAGATTTTTTATAGGAATGTGACGACCCTATCGCTTACTAGTAGTAATTTAGTAATTTATTAAATAGCTGAAATTGTTGTGCTTCATGCCTGGATTGAAATACTTACGTAATATTTTCTTTTGAGTTTTGTAAATCAAACCTCCAAATTCAATGTTTGGATGTTTCCACCGAATTTTAAAATATCAGCTTTATATGAGGGAATTATAGATTTCCAAGATTGCTATTGAAACCAGTGCACTGTGAAACTGATTTAGGATTTTTTCATAAGCAATACACCTACTCCCAAACAGAAAAAAAAAATATTAATTATATCTAAGCTAGTTCGTCGGTGCTTGGTGGAATTCCATTCTTGATACAACTTATTTAGAAACACTTGTACTTTCCACCAAAGAGTATATAAATACTACGTAATAAGAGGCGGGACTTCCATAGATACATAGCAACCCCGAATTGTGTATGAAGATTACTTGAAAATCCCTTAGGGCGTGTTCAGATGACCCGCGCCGAGTACGCACATGCGTTGAGCCCGCCCTAGACCCGCGTTCAGCACGCGTTATGCATCGCGCATTCCTCGCACCCGCTTTTACTACTAGTGACAGTCAATACAACACTAGCTGAAGCGCGGGCGCAAGGCGTGTGCTGCGCGTGCGCGGGGTGCGCGCGAGGTGCGCGCGTGGCAAGCGCTTGGCGGGCGAGAATATTGGTGTGACAATAAGGCTCAAATTATATAAAAAAAAATTCAAAGCGCGAGCGTGGCGTGAGCTTGGCGTGCGCGTGTCGTCTGAACGCAACCGTATAATCTGAAAGTAAGTCTAAAGGCATTCAGATATAAAGCAACTAGTGTCATATGATTTGGGCGAATAAAAAACACAGCAAACTTATTTTTATAATTTTTTTATATGAAAGTTGCCCCAAACTGTTTCCATATTTTTTTTATATGGTTTAGCCTGCTAAAGCCTAGATGATGCTTGTATAGCGAAACCTTTTTTTTTTATGGAAAAGGAGGCAAACGAGCCAGTGGGTCACCCGATGGAAAGTGATCACCTCCGCCCACGGACATCCGCAACACCAGGAGTATCACAGATGCGTTGCCGACCTTTAAGGAATGAGTACGCTCTTTTCTTGAAGGTTCCTAAGTCATAATCGTTTGGGAATACCGCCCTCGGTAACTGATTCCACAAAGGTGTTATACGGGGTAAAAAATGTCTTCGGAATCGCACAGTTGTAGACCGCCACGCATCGAGATGATGGGCATGATACCTTAAGCTCTGACGCGATGTCCGAAGGTGGAAATCAGCGGCTGGAATCAAACCAAACAACTCCTCAGAGCATTCCCCATGATAAATGCGGTAGAGAACACTGAGTGACCCAACATCTCTACGCAACGCTTAAGAATCAAGCCGAATGGTAATTGCCCGGTCATTGACAATTCCAATTGCTCTACGTTGAATGCGGTTAAACGGAAGGAGCTGGTACTGTGGAGCCCCTGCCCAGAGTTGAGAACAGTACTCCATATGAGGCCGAATTTGCGCTTTATATAGTTGTAAGCGATGGGCCGGCTTGAAATACTGTCTCGATTTACTGAGCACACGAAGTTTTTTAGAGGCTATTTTAGCCTTCTCCTCCAGATGACCACGAAATTGAACATTACTCGAAATGTCAACGCCGAGTATACCAATGCAGGCTGTGGCAGAAAGGGAAATGCTCTCAAATCGAGGAGATGCGACAAAGGGAGTCTTTTTAGCGGAAAACGCGCAAACTTGTGTCTTGTTAGGGTTAAATTGCACCAGATTCTGCTGGCCTCAAGACGAAATTTCAGACAAAAGATTGTCAATTTTAGACACAAGTTGGTTCCGGCTCTCGATGACATGTTCCCGCGATATATTATGTCGGCCAAAGTATAAGGCTTCCCCAGTAGTGTCATCTGCATCATACGTCACTTATTTGCAACATGTCATTGATATGCAGAAGAAACAAAGTAGAAGAAATCACACAGCCTTGGGGAACACCAGCATTGACAGGTTTGGACTCGCCCCGTCAAAAAACTAGTGATTCTTAGGAAGACCGTAAGAAGGAAGCATCGATAGAAGCGCCTTGTGCCACACCCGATCGAAGGCTTTCGCTATGTCCAAACTGACAGCCAATGTTTCTCCCTTGCTTTTGACTGCTTGCGCCCATCGATGTGTTAAGTAAACTAAAAGATCACCAGCTGAACGACCATGACGGAAACCGTACTAACGATCATTTAACAGCTGGTGCTCCTCTAGGTACCTTAAGAGCTGGCAGTTTGTTATGGATTCCATAACTTTGGAAAACAAGGAAGTTATAGCTATAGGTCAGTAATTGGACGGATCCGAGCGGTTACCTTTTTTAAGGATCGGATGTACTAAAGCGGTCTTCCATGAATTCGGTACAATACCTGGTGAATAGGAGAGCCGGAAGAGTTGCGTTAAAACCGGTGCCAGCTCAGGAGCACACACTTTGAGAACAATCGGAGGGATACCTTCGGGCCCACTCGAGTTGTTGACGTCCAATGAAATAAGTGTTCTACGCACTGAACTCTGCAGAAACTTTACTTCTGGCATAGACACTTCACACCGCGGGATGATCGGCGGCATGTTTCCATGGTCATCTAAAGTCGAGTTGGAAGCAAAGAGGGAGCCTAGAAGTTCGGCTTTCTCTTTCGCATCATGGGCCAGCGAGGCATCACATCGGTGTAAAGATGGTAAAGATGGCTTCGCGAAATTTCCTTGGACAGCCTTGGCGAGAAACCAGAACGCTCTTGTTCCCGAAGGTAAGCGGACCAATTTCTCGCCAATTCTGCCAATGTGCTCGGACTTTCCCCTAGCAATAGCTCTTTTGAAAGATCGGTTGGCTAAATCAAAAAAAAAAAGAAAAAAAAAAGGCTAAATCAGGCTGGCTAAATCATAAAAATAAAAAATAAAATTTATTGTGGAAAGTACAAGTGTTTCTAAATAAATTGTATATCTAAGCTAACTTACCTATACCCTCACTTAAATATTGTGAGATAGTTTTAGTCGAATAAATTATATTTTATTTTGTGCAAGTCTACTTTAAGGCTACCTTTCCTCCGAACCAAAAAATGGCAGAGTCTTTATGGTGGCAGGAATAGGTAAGGCGGTAGATCCTTCCCAGGCAAGCTGCTGCACAGCATTTTACCACCAGTGGTGTTGTTGGCACTGACCTACATAGATAGAAACATATTCTACATAGGTAGAAAGGCAGATGGTCTTTTTTTCTCAGCGGGCCCGGACCAACACGGGGTAGCGGCAATTTAACAATTTTACTATGTGTTTAAAAATAAATATTGGTGCGATTATTTGATCGATGATAGAAGGAATATTCGAAAATTATATCGAAAGATAGAAACTACATTTTTAACTTTTTTTTATAATAAAATATTTATTGTAGATCAATAAGGGTGGGTATTTCCTATAAAAATTTTAACACGATCTGACTAGTGGTTTTTAAGCGACACTTAATAGTGCATACTTTTTATACTTATTAATACAATATTTTTGGGACCATTCCGGAAAAATTATCAAATCGCAATGTTGTTCCTAATGAAATAGTTGAAAACGGTTTTTGCGGTTTTACTACTAGCTTTATTATTGGAACTTTTAGTTTTATCTATTTTTACAAGTTATATTTCACCGCTTACTGTAGAGTTAGTTCGTTTCGCTGACCTTACGGAGGCTAGCGAACTACACGTCTTCAGAAATGAAAGTTTTTACGATTTGAGGATAGCACACAACTGGACGAGTAGCAGTACATCGCATCGCATACTCAATGCTGCCCGTCAAAAGTTGGCGCTATCCTTTAAAGGAAACCTCTATAAAATCTAATTCCTGTGACTCCAAACACTAACCGAAAAACTTAATCGTGCTGGTTTTATGCAAAAAATAAGATATTAAGAAAGCTTTTGACAATAAATTGAAAAACTCTGAACCGGTTGTTGTATTTTGAAAGTCTTACAAAAACAATAGAAAATTTTTAAATTTATCAAAAGTCAAATTGAAAACTTCGTCTATTTTCTGGTTGAAATTCCTTATTAAAATAAGAATAAACTTACAGCTTCGTTATTAGTAACCATATGCAGACTGTGCCTTCAGAAATTTTCCAAGATGCGCCATATTTGGTAAACTTAAAGTGGAATGAAGAACAAATACTAACAATTACATTTACGTATAAATATTTTCATACGAAGATGACCAGCAGCATCGGTAGTTGCTTAAGAAATGCAAATGTGGGAAATACCATTGACTTCTTACTAAACTTAAAAACAAAACACTATATCAAGAATGCTCGACAGCAACCTGCAGTTTAGAGACATGTGCAGTATTACTCAACTGTTCAAAGGTTTTGTATAAGTACTATATAAGTAGAAAGGCAAACAAGTCAAGAAGGAAATATGCGCCTATATACACCAAACATGTTATTGGGAGCGATATAATTCATCTGGATTAAGGAAAACAAACCAACCTTTATACGAATGTAAAGTAACTCAATCGTTGCAATCCTTTGTTCTGAGCAAATACAACAACTGTATTTTCACCGGACGTGCCATTTATTAAACACCTTATTCAAAGTCACTTTAAAATCACTTGTCACATTATTTTCCGTGCAAAACGTATTTTTTAAGTAAGTTGTGAATTTTTGCGCGCTGGCAGTGGAAATAACGTGAGGAGCAAATCGCGATATTCGAGTGAGGAGATGGCGTCACGGCCTCTTCCAATATTTGCTTGAGATAATTGTATTATGTTAGAAGATACGCTATGTCGTGATTTTCAGATTTTTGTGTCTAAATAAACATACATTTTCGGACTTGTATTATATTTTTGTTCAAGAATTTATGAGACGGCAAGGATCAGCGAGGCCAATGGTTTCCGAATCCATGTATTACGGTGTAATTATGCCAAATTACTCTAAGTTTTCTCCAATTTAAGGCATTTACAGCTACTAGCTAACATTAATAGGTTTGATACTAGTTTCGCTAGATAGCAAAGTCACACTTACAGAAACTGTTTGTATGGCTTGCTACCTCCGCCACTGTCGTGTTTCAGCCTTCCAAGTAAGATACCACTTTGGCGAGCTAGTTAGAAAAACATGTGTGAAATTTTTAATTATATGAAACTGTTACAAGATTTTTGTCGAAGCGTCTTTAAAAGTGCTTCAATAGAGTAGGACTCATACACACATACACATACAAATACATTTCTTCACGCCAAGTCTCATACATGGTATGCAGAGAATATCGAGTGTTAGACCTCACGATCCTGAAAGACCTATCTGGCTTCCATCACATTCGTTACCCTTATCAAACAAACACGCCGATTTCGGACTCTTAACTCCACCCTCGGATAATATCCGAGCGATTTGATCATGGAATGTCAACCTTGGTCTCCCCTGTACCTACATCCATCCATATTCGCATTGTATACCTGCGTTGTCAATCTTTCGTCATTCTTTCCACATAACTGAACCAGAGGAGCATTCCTTTTCTCATTTTAACACCAACACTTTCTTTCAATCCTAGTCTTTCTCGGATCTCATTGTTACGAATGCGGTCAGCGAGCGTTACACCACAGATCACCCGTACCGTTCTCATTTCGACCGCATTTATCCTACTCTCATGCTTCTCCTGACATTCCCAACTCTCGCTTCCATACTACAACAACGTTGGGATAAGCACAGAATCATGCCAAGCGAGTCTAGCATTTTGACTCAAAATCTCGCTTTGAAATAACTTACCCAGCGCTCCATTCACACTATTCCCTGCACACAATCTCCTTTCCACATCCGCGGTGTACCTTCCATACCTGCATCCATTTTATTCACTAGCTCCAACACTACATCATCAACTAAAATACTTCCATCCGTTATGGCTACATCTCTTTTAAGCACCATTACTTTGGATTTCGTCGCATTCCAATGTAAGGCCCTATCTTTACAATCGCCCTCCATAACTGTGACCAGTGTTTGTAGCTCAGATGGTATAGAGCCCATAAGTACAGCATCATCTGCAGGCAAAGCAGGCAGTTCACCACTTGGTCATTAATACGCATTCCCACATTCAATGATCGTAACCATTGAGGACATTTGTCCAAATACAAGATAAACAAGCGCGCTGAAAACTCACAACCCTGCTTGACGCCAATGTTAACATCAAACCAAGGCGATATGTTGCCATCTACCCGCACGCATGCTTTACAGTCTAAATACATTGACTGCATCGCACGCAGCAGGAGCCCGTCTATGCTATAATCTGACAAAATGTCCTAAAGTTCCTTACGTACAACCCTACCAAACGTTTTTTCGATATCCATAAAACCACAGAAAACCTTCGGGCCCACAGCCAGATGCTTCTCGACGATGTTACGAAGCGAAAACACTTGATCCGTACATGCTCTTCCACACCTAAAACCGCCTTGAGCTTCCCACAATATTCCTTCGGACATCCCTTTCATCCTCCTTTCAAATAGTTTTCCATACACTTTTGATGCTAAACTGATCATACTGATGGCCTTGTAACTTGCACAGTCCATGCGTGAACCTTTGCCTTTATACAAGGAAACAATCTAAAAAAATAATGTTATCGAAATTCGGGGTCACTGGTTTTGTAGGATATAAGTAATATTTATCCAAAATGGCATCATACCACTGGATTGAAAGATCGAAAGATGAAAGATCAAAAGGATCGAAGAATTCATAACGATAATATAGTGATCCTGTGACACATATAATTTTATATAAAAAAAACATCATTCGTTGAGTAACCGTAATCACGTACACACATGGTGTACACATCTCAATTTACAGGAGCTTTTATTAACTGCATTGGTATCTACGTATCCATGTAATGGAATTTAGAACGTGTTTCCACTTCAAAAGATCAGTTTCAATAGAAACTTCACATACAGGGCCGAGGACCACACGTTATCATAATTAGAATCTTCAGGATCTGGCGCCAAAAAATATACCTACCTTTTTTTAGAACTAGCGTCGCCTGCGTAAGTGGTTTAACCTACGCGAAAATGATGTGTGACAATATTGTTACCCGTTTAAAATTTCTTAAAAGTT
>NJDC01027182.1:0-13151 GCA_002245475.1 Calephelis virginiensis | reverse complement strand
AGCAAAAATAAAATTCCTAACAACTAGGTACTCAGCCCAATCGGCAAACAAACAAATGACAGCACTCAGCAGTGATGCCAGTGGCCGATATTAAAAAATAACCACTAGCTAGATAACATGGGCACGGGCCCATTTCTGTCTTCTGGGTCCGAGGTTTTTTTTGAGATTTTGGGTGTATTAAAACAGCCTTCCAGGAGCCTAGGTAAGCCTTTTCAGTTTTAAGTACAAATTAAAGCATGAAAAGATGACTTAGAATGAATGCCTGACATATAGGTAATATATTAGTTAGAAGTTAGACCCATCGAAAGGATGGTATCGGGCTCACTCGACTCTCTTTGTCTCAAGGAAAACAGTAGGTACTCCTCATACGAAATTACGCAATAATTTCATTTGTTAATTAATTGAGTAAAAAAATACTTTAAATTATATTTGACTTTTGCAATAGATTAAGTTTTCTGTATTATTATTGTTTTTTTTTTGTGAGTAAAGACATAAAATCAAGTGCAACAAGGTGACAAAAGAAGTCACTCTAGGTTTTGCTTCGTATTAATTTGTGGTGCATTTGAAAATAGATAAATAATTTTAGTTTACCCGAAAAGTAATATAAAATTAATCTTTTAAATCGTGTGACATAGAGGTAACATGAAAGTGTCAAAATTAACTTAAAATGTTCCGAAAGTATCATTCTGGCAATACTAAACGTCAGATGTATAGATTAATAAGGATAGGGATGTAGTTTTTCTCCTAGCGGAGATGAAGTCGCTGTCGACAAAATCACTTTGGATTTGTTAGAAAAAAAAGAGATACAATTTTGAAGCAAATTAGATAAATCCTGTCAATTGATTTATTTGCTGTAAAAAATGTGAAACTTGTGTATCTGGAAAATAGTCGTATTCTAAATTTCTTTTTAATTTTCACATTAAATATTGGTAATATTTTTTAGATTAGTTCTACGATACAAATTTCTGGTATACTATCTGTTCAACTGTTTCTGCTTCAGTTCTTTATAATTTCAAAATAAAATCTCAGGCAATGTTTTAGTTTTTTTAGTTAATAAAACAACTTCAACATTTTACTATTTTATTTCGTAACTGTCATAACACCGAGCCTTATCATATTTATTTTTTAAACAATTCAAGTTTCTAACTCACGATTTTAAATTTGTTAAATAAAATTGAAATCGCTAATAGCTATATAAAACATTAATAACAACAATTAGAATAACATTTAACTTTGATCGTTTATATACAAATTTATCATGCGTTAAGCTCTTTGTGAAAATACCTGCACATTTTTTTTATTCCTCATATATTTTAATGTTTGTTTTTCAGATGTAACTAATTATTTGATAAAATGGTATCTACTGTAAATTTGCTTAGTACGTTTGCTACTTTTATAAGAATGTGTCATATCAATAGCGCCTATATTGTCCACATAAAGAATACTTTTGCCTTTTGTTGGAATTCAGAAGTCATTGTCGCAGCAGCAATAAAAAAATATAACGCATCATTTGTTATCTCAGAAGGCATAGTAATCTCTTTACTTTTTACATTTTCTATCTAATATATCTTCTTTACATTAAACAATTTTCTTAGGCACAATAATTAATTCTGGAAGAAAGGGTTTTCTTCGACACCAAACAAGTAAATTGAATCTATAGAACTACATTTCTAACATACAATACTATGGATAAACTTTCATCATAGTTTTTTTTAATATTTAAACAGATCATTGCATATTTAAAGCGTAACAATTTAAATATAAGAAAAGAGGTTAGAAAAACTAGAACTTAAGAGGGATTTGAATCCGCATCTTCTTGAAGTTCTCCCAAAGACAAAATAAACGATTCCAAACTCGATAAGTTCATCTCGTTTAATTTAGGAGTTTTCACGACCATCATCTAATTTCATTAGCAGAACATAATTATTAAGGTACTTAACATATTATTCCAGTGTCGACGAAATCAAATGTTACCCAAATTTCAGTTCAATTGGAAGCTGATTAGTAGAACAAATTTTATTTGAATATATTACAGTTAAATTTCAGTGAAACTAAATAAAGAGTTGTAAAAATATCTTCACCTGTTAAAAAATATCATCATTATCATCAGCCGGAGCGGGGACGTCCACCGCTGGACATAGGCCTCCCCCAAAGTCTCAGTTCCATAAGTCATTACGGGTAACACACACTGGTTAAAGACTTTCGACTTTACGCTCTTCGGTAATTTGGATAAGAAGATACCCTTTTCCCAAACGCTGCCCATCCGAGTTGGATTCGGCAATTGACCTCTTTCTTTATATTGGTTTACCTTCATCACCGCGTGCTGCTTAATGTAAGAGCGGCAATGTCGCTTAGTTGTCGTTTTGTTATAGATTTTAATGTGATTATAGGCGGCAAAGAAGTGATATGGAAATCGTGTCGCTTTTGTTTAACCATAGGTAAAACGCAAGTTACACTAAAGGTTACTTTAAATTTATTGTTATTTTTGAGAGATAAGTACATTTTTATATGTTTTTCTGTGATTTGTAATATGGATTCTGGAATGTCACTCACAGGGAAGAATATATTTTCATCATTCGTAGCTACGTGTTGAAATTCAACTTTATTAACATATTTAAGCAAAAATACTTAACCTTTTAATTAATGAGCTGCAAGTAGAGCTATCTAAAATTTCTTAATTTGTAGAACACGAACATAATATTTATAAACCATAACTTAAATTGCAAAAATAAAAGAATAATAATAAACTAATTTACTCCTCCCTTTTGAAACCGTTGAACATTTTCATTTACTCAAAATATTAACGCTTCATTTACAATGTGCCAATCAAAACATGTTTTTGATTGGCACATTGGGTTGACGGATTGTCACACACATGTTTTGGTTCTAATTTCGATTTTTCGTGCTTTTCATTGTTTTTTGTCTTATTGAGTTCCCTAAATCTGTGTTGTGTTGTTTTCTGGTTACGGTAAGTGTTTTATGTATCAAAAATATGGCTAACATCCCACCTAAGCCCCCGGATCCTCCTACACAAGAACAACAGAATTCCATTGAATCCATGGACACCGCTGTCTCAATTATATCAGAGTCTGGTTCTAAGCGTCGTGGCGATTCTCTAGATCAACATATAAAAAAAGTCATCTCCAAGTGCCTCAATACAGACAATTTATACGCATCCTTGTATGGAGGATAAATTAAAATACTCTAAGAGCCAATTTCACCAAACTGGTATAAGTTTTATTCCAAGTTTAAATGTGCAATTTACTCTTGGATAGCCATATTTACATTTCACCAACTGTTTATTCATAGATTAAGAAGTTATACTGGAGATAAGAGTTATCGCGCCGATTTTGTGAGAATAAGGACTTATACTAGGGATAAAAATGGCTTCCTAATGTTTAACAGCTGTGGACTTCCCATTGTGAATTGTGACCAACGGTTGTTTGTTAGCATTTTGCGTTCGTTTATTGTCTTTAAACAATTAGCAAGAGATATTGTGTAAGTTTGTAAAGTATCATGTCTTTTTTTGAAAAAACTAATTTCCGACAGTGATAATTAAGACGAAGAATTTAAAGGTTGAAAGTCAATAATATCACTTGAATTGTTGCGATGACGAAAACTTGAGATTTCGTTTATCAAAGGTAGCAGTCTATTCTCCGTTGGTACAAATTAAATGTCTCTTGGAATATAGGTACATTTAAGGTCATTTAAAAATAGGATTCTTAGATAATTTCCACTTTCAGGTGAGTAGGACACTACACAAAAAACATTTTCATTATAAACTAACTAAATATTTAAATACTAAGTAATAATAATAGTAATAATAATAGTAATTAAATCACCAAACAAGATAAAACATAAAGCAGTACATCATCTCACAAGTCGGTTCAAATTCTAATTTTTAACGATTACTGACATTAATTCACAACGGACAAGCAAGAAATGACGTATGGTAAACCTACTAAAGTTAAATATACGCTAATGGGCCATAATGCTTACAAGGAATAGCGTACATACTGTGGTCGTATTTTACGCTAAAAGATGCCACAGATAAAGCAAAACGTTATCCTACAGAATAGTTAATCCAAGAATTGATACACGTAGAATATATCTCATGAAACATAAGTTGAGTTATACGAGAGTAAATGTAAGGGACAACTTTATTACTGGTATAGTTATTCTCAGATTAAGACGATGTTGGTGAAATTGGGCCTAAAGAGGATAAAGGACCCTTTATAATATACGTTTTTAAAACCAAAGCCGATCCCTCAAATGGAACAGCTATTAATCCGGTAAAGTTCGATCAATTCTTGTAATCAAACAAAATTAAAAATATTTCACCCGACGGTGTCAAAAAATTGGAAGAAATAGGATGTCGGTAGAGCTTACTTCTCCTGAAAGTGCTAATAACTTTTTGACTGTATCAGCTCTAGCTGATGCTGATTACTCTGTATCCATACCTTCATTTCATTTAACTCGTATGGGTGTTGTTAGAGATGTTCCTACATATCTATCGATGGAAGAATTTGTGGCATCAGTGCAACTTCCTTCCCCTTGCGGGAACATATTAAAAGCTAAACGATTTAATAGAAAATCAATAATCGATGGTGTAGTAAACTGGACTTGTTGTTTTGACATTTAAGTAAATATCTTCACGCCCATGTCTCCGAAGAGGTAGGCAGAGGCCCAACCAGTGCACGACTAGCCGAAGAAACTAAGTCCAACAATGTGATAGGTGGCAAGCCTATCGCCAACCGGGCACATTTCCAATCCCGACCAAAATTTTTTTTTATTAGAAAATTGGATAAAATCCAATTTTCTTTATGTTGGCCGACCCGGGATCCGAACCCGGGACCTCATGCAGTCAAGTCCCCGGACCGCTAGACCTCAGAGGCTATACAAGAGAAAGATTTCCCCACCATTCATTGCAATAAATGCTGCAGATTTGGCCATATCCATTCAATGCAGGTCCAAACCTCGTTGCTACCATTGTTCCCAACCCCATAACGGTGATACTTGTTCTGTACAAGAAACTGAAGATTCCTGCCTTTATTGCTCAGGCCGTCACTTTGCCTTTAACAAATCATGCCCTGAGCACTCTAGGCAAAGGGAAATTAAACTGACAATGACACAAGAGAATATCTCGTATATGGAAGCCGCATCTAGATTCCCAACTACTCGGAGATCCTATGTTGAAACCTCCAAAATCATGTTTTCTCAATCCCAGCCTTACTTAATTCCTCCTCGGTCTGTGCAACCTGTTAATAACCATCAATGTCCCACTGCACCTACTACTTCGTACAAAAAAACTGTCTTTGTCCCACGAAGACAACCTCCTCCTCCCTCAAAAGGATACGACAGAGCAGCACATCAAGCCATTACTGGTAATGGTTTTATACATACTTCTCCCAATGGTTGCGCTCTTGCGAATGATAATGTTTTTCCTCCTACCTTGGATTTCAATATTATTGAATTATTTCTGTCTACAGTTATTGATTACATCTCCAAGCAAGGAGACCATTTCTTACCGCCCAACGTTGCATCTCAACTCAGTCAACTGTATAGTTTACTATATCATCATAGACCAGATCAATCAGTGGAATTGCAGAAGCATTTGTCATAAAAAACATGAAATTATTAACTTACTTCATTCACACAAACCTGTCACTTTTGTCGTTACGGAGACGTGGCTTGTCCCGGATCTCGTTTTCCCATTCCCGGATATGTTGCTCTCCGCGACGACAGAAGTGGTGGATATAGAGGCTCGGCCCTCCTTATTAAACCTTCTCACACTTACTCTCACCTACCCTTACCTTGCCCCTTCAAGCAACTTTAATGCTATAGCTGCAAAGGTGGATGGTATCACAATAGTATCTTTGTATATTCCCCACCCTCATGTCTCAATAATTGCAGAGTTAAATTCTATCTTTACTTGTTTATCTCCCCCCTTTCTTATTTTAGGAGATTTTAACTGCTCTCATCCCATCTGGGGTGGTGGTGGGCAAGACTCTTTTGTTCTGGAATTAGTTGATTTGTTAGATTCCTTAAATATTTGTGTTCTAAATTATGGATCCCCTACCAACAGAACATTTCCAACTTAGTGCCCCAGTGCAGTTGACCTGTCCTTTTGCTCTCCTAATATGGCGTCACTTCTTTCATGGCGAACACTCCAAAATTCTTATGGTAGTGACCATCTCCCTATCATCATATCTAAACCCAAATCTAATATTACTCAACCACAACTCCCTCCTCTCCTAAAGTATAGGTTGGCTGGTGCTGACTGGGATTCATTTTCAAGAGCTTCAGACCAGTATGTATCCGTCCTCCCTCCTGATGCTCATATTCCAGTTAAAAACATTAATAATGGTAGAATATGTTCACCTCCCTGGTGGGACTCTGAATGCACTACCCTAGTCCGACAACGATAACAAGCTGAACGTCTGTATTGCTCTCTTATGACATTAGAAAACTTTTTATCTTACAACCACATCAATGCAAAGTTTAGAGGCAAATTTTCTAATTCTACTGCTACTACTTCTAATGACATATCTCAGTGCATGGAACAGTTTACCAATAACCTAGCTCCCCCTTCAATTCCCTTTTTCTTGACCTTCCCTCAACATATAATAGTCTTAGTTCTACTTACATTTTAGATTCCCCCTTTACATCTCCAGCAATGAATATAGTGCTGAACCACCTAAAGGACTCCTCCCCAGGCTATGACGGTATTCCTTATTCTTTTTTAAAGAATACTGGTGTTTACACCAAGGATTATTTTCTCCAACTAATTAATAAAATCTTTGAATCAGGAATAATTCCAAAAGACTGGAAACTCTATTTAATTATCCCTATATTAAAATCTCAAAAGGGTCCTTTGCTGCCGGAGTCTTACAGACCTATAGTCCTTGCCTCGACACCATCAAAGATCACTGAACACCTAGTAAAAAAACGTCTAAAGTGGTTCATAGAAAGCAAAAACATTTTACCTAATAGCCAGTTCGGTTTTCGGAAGGGACTGAGCACAATGGATAATCTTTCTATATTGACTTCTGATATTAGGCTCAGGCTCAAAATGAATCCCTAGCTGCGGTTTTTTTAGATGTTACGTCAGCATATGACAATGTCCTACTTACCTTACTCAGGCAGAAGATGCTCCATCTGAGTATTCCCCCGAAGTTGGTTCACTTCATATGCAATCTATACATGGAACGTTCAATTATAGTCCGCTACCAAAGAACTACCTCTACTGCCCTTCTGATATACAAAGGCCTTCCACAGGGATCTGTCCTCAGTCCTCTGTTATACAATATATACTCTCACAATTTAGATACAGTTGTTACCAGTTTCTGTTCTATTCTCCTATATGCTGATGACATAATATGTCTATACTGCTATTTTAATACTGCTATAATTTACGATTAATACTGCTATAAATTATCTTCAGGACTGGCTAAACTGTCATGGATTACATATATCTCCTGTTAAAAGTAAAATTTTCGTTTTTTCTAGAAAAAGATCTATCCCTCCAATTAGTATTCTAATAGACAATCAACTTGTAGAGGTTCAAACCAAAGCAAAATTCCTGGGCATGATATTTGACTCAAAAATGTCTGGTTTACACATCTTAAATCTATGGGTTTACATAATTTGAACAACTCTATTGATAAATGTGAGAGGGGCATCAACTTACTGCGATCCCTTGCGCGGGTTTGGTAGGGAGCTCACCCGTACGCACTGAAATTAGTCTACAATGCTATTATTCATAGCATTCTAGACTATGGTTGCTTTTTAATCGAGCCATGCAACAAAACTCCACTATCGAAACTGGACAAAATTCAATATAAATGTTTGAGAATCATACTAGGGGCTACGAAGTCTACATACACTAATGCCATCCAGGTGGATTGCGGTGATCCTCCTCTCAATTTACGAAGGCAGTTCCTAGCAGATAGATTTATTTATAGAATTTCCTAATTTTCTTCCCATCCTCTTTTGCAAAAAGTATCAGCACTGTCCTCTCTCATTGAGTCGTCTGCCTACTGGTCTCACAAACAACCTCCTCGCTTTATAAATAGTTTCAGAAAACTGTCACAGATACCCCAACCCTTATGTCAAGCTTCCAAATTACCATTATTTGTTACAAAGTTCCATTCACTCCTATATCAACCAAACATACACTTAAATATTGGCATTCATAAGGAATCTATAAATGCAAACAGCTTATTTAACGATTTTGTTAATAATAAGTACCCAGATTGGCTTCTGGTTTAAACCTAAGCCTCTAAAAAAACCCTACTGACATGGTTGGAGCAGCTGTCGGGATACCTAAATTTCGTGTTGCTTCATCTTAAAAATGCCCTCCTATTTCATCTGTTTATACAGCGGAAAGCCTAGCTATACTTGAAGCTATTAAGTACATTGAATCCCACAAGCTTAATAAGTCAATGATATTTTCTGACTCTCTTAGTGGTTTACAAGCTATTTTAGATAATAATTTCTATCCTAGATCTAAACTAAGTATCATTTTTCAAATGAAATATATTTTGTACAAATGCTCTTCTAATAATATTCAGGTAGTGTTGAATTGGATACCCAGTCATGTAGGGATTAAAGATAATGAGGTAGTAGACGGGCTGGCTAAAAAATCTGTGAACATTGGCTGTCTAGACCAATTCTATGTACACCCCCTTGACCTTTCTTCGACAGCTAAATATGATCTTCTCCAGGAATGGGGTACAAGCTGGGCCCAGTCTAGCCTAATAAAAGGGAATCATTATGCAACCATTCAGCCTTGCAATCAGGAAAAAACATGGTTTTATCAGATTCGATCCATGAATTAAACTTCAACATCTGTTGTCAGTAGATTAAGGCTTGGTCACGTTTGTACCCCAGTTTTTCTTCATAAAATACATGTTCGAGATTCTCACCTGCGAGTGTGGACAGGAGGAAGGTACAATTGATCACATTTTATTTAATTGCTCCAAATTCCCTAAATCCTTGTATGATATCCTTCCAAGTGATTTTCCTAAACCTCTTAACTATAAATGTTTACTACACTCAAGTGACCGCAATATTTTGAAGTTGTTATGTAGATATATAAAAATCTAACAAAATCAAATTATAAAAAAAAATATGTTAGCCCATGTGTGTCTGTCCTTTGTAAAGTTTGGTGCTGGCATATATATTGTGTGTGGGTGTTTTTTAGAAGCTCAATATTTTGAGATAAAGTAAAATATTTATTGTGTGGTGGTCCCGTACCTGACATTGGCTAAATAAGTCGTGAAAAACGATTGAAAGCCATATTTATAAAAGAAGAAGAAGTAGACTCTCGTCTATAAAGAACTTCTACAGCTAGTTTCACCAGTTGAAGAGAGACGCTAAGTTAATAGGTATTTAGAATGAAACATATAGCTAAGTTGTTAAACTGCGACTGATTTATTGTAATAAATTAATGTTTATTATAATAAATGGAATATTATTTATTGAAATAATATTATATTAAAGGAAATGTTTGATTTTCTTTTGTTTGAAGCAATAAGCTCCGAAACTACTGGATCGATTTCGAAAATTCTTTCATCTTTAAAATGCTACATTATTCCTGAGTGGCATAGGCTTTGTTTCATCAAAATCGGTGCAATAGAAGCCAAATTACGCTGGTGAAGCAGCGTCAAACTGCTAGTGTCTTATAAATGTACAAACATATGAATAATTATTATTTAAAGTAAACGTAAAAATGCTACGAGTGCGAAAACGCTCGTGCTCTAGCCTACGTCTAGTTTTTCCATTTATTGGTCATTTATTCAATTTTTTTTTTGGAAAATGGATTATATGACATTCCACTCTTTGGTCCGTTCGGAATAAGAGAAAATTGTTGTAGTTATGTCGTCCACAGCATTGTTACAACTCTAGAACGAAACAATTCAAAGAAACAATCTCCGTTTTTGAAAATCGAAAGTTCATTTAATTGACATTTGATTGACATATTGTCAGCGAAAACCAGGCGAGGTCGACAATATTTACATACCACTAAACTGTTTCATTGTTTGCTATGGAACCCGCGAGATGGAGTAAATTTAATACAAAATAAAGCTATGTTGCCAGATTCGGAAACGATTTTAAAAAGTTGAGAAAAAATCACAGGCTAATCTCCATGTCCATAAATAAATACTGATTCTCAGAAGAATTATACAAATGGGTCTAACCCCAAACTATCCATAATTGTATGCTTGTTTTATTGATGTTAGTCGATGATACCAATACCAGAATATATTAATATTAATAATCACTGCTAGTAACCAGTAGTATGTTTACGATACAAATGCGTTTCTTGTTCATCACCAATGAGTTTTCAAAAAAATAAATAACCTGACTTACGCCACAAACAGTGTGGAATGAATTACGATTCAAAAATTATTTCCAAGAAAAAGTATCTATCATTTATTCTTTTTGTTGTTTTTTTCAACATTATTTTTTATTAAGATGATATAATAACTTTTCACTTAATTAGATTAATTAAACTCGAGGTAAAAAGATTTAAAAAAATAAAGAAAAACAAAAATATGGAAACTGATTGAATATTCTCTTGATTGGCAGTAATTTCTGAGACTATATTATGTGTGACAAAAATTAAATATACAATAACAAGAAAAACAAATTAATCACCAAAATAAAATGTGTTAATATGTTTTCAAATTTCAAAGTGACATAATAATTGTGCTAAGACCAAAAAATAAATGGCAACATTAAGGAATCTTTGGTCTATGGTTCGAAGTTTAGAATTTGTGGAATTTAGGTAAAATGGCCTTGCCTCGTTAGCCCCCCCTATACTCTCGTCCGTTTGCTGACCCTTCTTCCCACTGGGGTTTGTAAGGCAAATGCAAGGCATGCAAAGGCAAGGCAAATGGCTTGTTAGCTTGGTGAACTTCAGAGAGGAAAGAATCACCTAGGGCTGGTAGCGGAAGAATCTTACCTTAGATCAACGGTAGCGCCCAAAGCTCTCCAAAGTAGAGTTACTTCTCACTCATCAAGACGTTCTGGGCATGCGGATGAGTTAAAAGTCTAAGGCCTTCAACAAAATATGAAAGTACAAAGTAAAGGATGGCCCCGAGTTCCCAGCGGACAGGCAGTACCCAGCACCAGCAGCAGCGCGGGTTCAAGCCAGTCCAGGGGTGCGAAGAATCCCTGGGAGTTAAATAGCTGCTACAACAACAATAATAACAGCAAAACAAGGAATAAACCAAACACCCACGAGACCACGTTACACATAGCTTCTTATAACACCCGTAGTCTATCAAACGAAGAGAGAATGGAAGAACTGCTAAACGAGCTGTCAAAGATCAAATGCGACGTGATCGGCTGGGCTGCCTTTACAAAAATGGACTTTGCTTTCAAAATGAACCTTACCACTGAGCAAAAAGCACGAATATTCAACCAGTGCGTCCTACCAGTTCTTACATACGGAGCAGAAACTTGGGTAACTACCAAGGAAATCCTTCAAAAATTAATAGTTACTCAAAGGGCGATGGAACGCAAGCTGGTTGGAATAAGTCTTAACGACAGGAAGACAAATAAGTGGCTAAGGAAGCAAAGCAAAGTCGCCGACATAATAAAAAAAAGTGGCCAAGCTGAAGTGGCATTGGGCAGGCCATATAGCCCGGAAGCCAGACTCATAGTGCAGAACCCTATTGGAGTGGAGACCGTGGGGATATAAAAGACCCGTAGGAAGACCCCAGATGCGATGGATAGATGACATCAAAAGAATAGTGGGCAAAAATTGGCTTCAGACAGCCCAAGATAGGAAAAAATGGAGAAAGTTGAAGGAGGCCTACACCAAGGCGGTTGAAGAAGGCTTGAAATGATTATGATGATGATGAGGTAAAATGGTGAATTTGTGTGCCTACGCAATATCTATATTTTCTTGTGATTCTAACACATTGAAGTGGTTTTTCATATTTTTAAGCTCTGATTCCTCCATTACGGAATAAAAGTTTAACGATACTGATATACATAGAGAAATGAGATAGTGAAATATTTTTTGTGTTTGTAACAACGTCGAAAGAAACCATAAAAAAGCTTTGTTTGTATCATTTCCCAGTACGTAAAAGATGTAATATAATATGTCTGTAATAGAAGAATCATTTGTTTAAAATTCGAGTAAAAATAAAAAGTGTTCTAGTATGTTGTTGTTTTTAATAATTTACTCATAAAACTTAAATTTTGATAATATGCAGTTTACTATCTCTGTGTTTATTAATTAATACATTACAACATGTATATCATTGAAATTTTAGGAGGGTCGGATATCCTACAAAATCTACTTATGTTTGTGGGCACAAAGAGGTGGCGCTGTAAGACATTTTGATCCCACAGTATTTGTATGTATTCGAATTTCTTGTCGGAGTACTATATAATCACAAAATACATTGAATAATAGGTCTTAGAGACATCAGCTAATGTGATTGATCACTGCCATCTACTGCGCAACGCTGGACCTACTGCTTGTAACGTATATATGCATAAATATAAAATGTATATATGTACTCGTATAGCTCCTACCTCAATTTGCTTTTTCTCGAATTATTGCTTTTGTTTGAAACACATAATAGTCTTACATATTTTTTGATTAAAATTATACAAAATATCATCATGGACAACAAATCATTCTTTCGAAACTAGTAATATGAAGTCAAGTAAACTGTAACAAAATTCCTGTAAATAATCGAAATGTAATTGACGATTCGTTATGTATTTAACACATTATCACGTAAATCCATAAAACGTAGCCAGCTCGTAAGTAGAAATTGCATAACTTTCGTTGAAAATATTGAAATAGCTCAAATCGCAAACCTCGGAATCAGAAAAATCACCGAGACTGACAATCACAGAACAATATTACTCACAGAGAAGAACTGTATCTACATATACAATAAATGCAACAGCCTTACACAGCTACGACACAGTGGCGCCCCGTAGGTATATCAAACGAAAACTACTAGGAACGGGTTTTTTTATATTTAATATTTAATTACTTTTTAATTGGTTAATAAAAAAAACAAATGGCCACTAAAATTTAAAAACTCAAAATCGTTTATTCAACTTACAAAAAACACTTACAAACGCAAAGAGTACAATAACATTACAATAATTAGAAA